>CACSLK010000214.1:7217680-7289512 GCA_902706635.1 Striga hermonthica
TTTGAATTGATTGGCGTGATATGAATTGTGTCGTTTGTGTTATTTTTATCGCTTGTATATGTGTGTTAAGGTTCGATACGTATTTATCCGGTTTAGAGGTTTCGACTTTGTTAAAAGAGGAACGATCTAGGGAAGGCTCGTATTCGAAGACTTAGGATCACTAGGCTTGTGTATTTTATTTTCGGTATTTTTATTTTTGTCAAGTTACGTGGACTCCGTGTAACCAACGTTCGCTTGTTCTTTCGTTTGTTGCATTTTCAATATTTGTTCGAATATATTAGTTTTATTTCTTGCAATCAATCTCAAATCATCTTTATAGTATGTTTAGGATTTTATTTTCGGTCTTGTGAAATCGACGACTAGATAGTTAACGATGCTCCGAACAGTCTTCCTTTGAGAACGACCCGAGTCCGGATAGCTCGGTTACTAAATTATCCACTCACAAAAATACTACAAACAGCCCGCCGCCGCCTATTCCAGCCAACCACCTCCGATCATGACAAATCATACATCAACGCAAAGTTCTCGTCGACGCCGACAACATATCCGAATATCAAGTAAAAATTCCGGCGAAAGTTCGTAGATCTACAAATCTCTTCAACCTTCAACTTCAAATTTTCAGCGACTCACTTGGACCCCCCAAAATCTGAAGGCACCCCCCAAAATCTGAAGGCACCCCCGGACTCCTCTCTCCGAGGCGCACCTTTTTCTGGCCACCATCGCCGGATCCGACAAACATTTATAGGGACCATTTTTTCGGGCGAATGAGCACCCACCGAGCTTCCGGTTAGTATTTTTCTGTTTATCTTGTCAAATACCATCGATTCCTTTTGTTTGGTACATTTTTCAGTGACCGGACCTCCTACTTTTATCTATTGCTCTATTTACACACTCCGACAACCGTTTTCTAGACATTTTTTTTAAGGTACAACGGGTTGAACTCACTTTGTATTTCCATATTTTCATTATTGTCGTTGAGCTTGGATCACTACTTTTGCAGGAGTAGTTGTTTTTGCTTATTGGAGTTAGATTTGTGTGATAGGCACGTCTTTTCGGGCGTGCCAATTTTTGTATTGTTGGCGGATTTTTAGTTTGTAGGTTCCTACTTACGTCAAGCGCCGATAATCAATTCGTGCGTTGATCCAAACAAGAAGTTGACCGTGTTATGCCGTTGCGAGTATCATTGGGGACCTTGAGGCCCGTTATTTTGAGTTTTCACGCCTAGTTTCATCTTCGTCAATTTTATGGAATCACATTTACTATTTCTCCGAGATGCATACAAGTGGCCCTTCGGAGCCGACATGCGACACTCTCTTCTATTTTGCATGTCATATGCCCGATATTTTGAGCTTTCACGTATACGTCTGTCTTCGTCGAGTTCATGGAAGCACGAATAACATCTCTGAGAGGCACATAAATGTGGCCTGTATGGTTTCACGTGTTCAACGCCCAACCGTTCGGATGGCTTCATTTTGAGCTCGATGGCTTTTGGATTATTTTCTCTATTCCCACCAGAAAAAAACCATTAGACGCACGGTGGTGGGCACCACCGTCTAGAGTATGCATTTTCTTTTCCTATTTTCTTTTTCTTCAGAGTTTTTTGTGCGCTTTAGTGTTTTTTCTTTTTGTCGTTTCATTGGTTATTGTGTTTCGTTTTTGTTTTAATCGCATGAACTTACATGATTATGTGCTTTATCCTATGCTTTTTGGTCAAATAATGAGGACATTGCTTTGTTTTAAGTGTGGGAGAGGGAATTTCGTGGTTATGTATGTTTACGTGATATTTTCTTCATTTTTGTGCTTTATTTTTTTTCGTGTTTGTAGTGTCGTGGACCAGTTTTGTTTGAGTTTTTGTGTGCTTGTGTCGCCTCTCCCGCATGAAGCTTGATGTTTGTTCAAGAGTCGAAATAGCTAAGTGGTGAGTCGAGATTGTTGATTGGTTTCACTATTAACGTTCATGCTTTATGTACTTTATGAATTGGACGGTGTCCTAAAATTGAATTGTAATTCGTTGACATTGGTACCCGCATGTGGATTCACAGAATTATTTTTTCCCTTGTTTGTTCTCGATTGATTGTCTTGAGGCATGCTTACCTTATGCTCGATTGTCATTGTAAACGTGTTATCTACACACTTGTGGTACGTTTGATTGAGTTATGATGACCATTGTAATTGTGATGTATCCTTGTGTGCTTCTCCCTTCGAAAAAAAAGGGAATAAAATGTGAGTTCGCGAGGAAGTACTGATTAGGGTCCTCTTATTCTGAGCCATTTTGTGGATTGGATAATAAGCCTGGGAAACTGGTCTACGAAACTCGAGGAAACCCCTCGAGGTAAAACCTAGATCATCTCGTCCGGAAACCCCGTTTGGAAAAACAAGATCACGAAAATGAGTTCGTGTGAGTTGTAGGGATTAGGCTCCTCTTGGCTCGGTTAGTCTTCTATATAAACCGGGTTGATGAGTACGAGAAACCAGCATAAGAGACTTGGGGACAAACCTTGAGGTTAAACCTAGGTAATAATTGTCCTAACGACTCTCATTTGGAAAAAGAAGCTCAATAAGAGTAAAAAACATGATGAAAAAAAAAAGAAAACGAATGGGAGTTGTCTTATTGGTTTCATGCTTATTATGTTACATGCTTAGTAGACCATTTATGGTTTTTGCACGTGTATGGAGACGGGGGAGTTATCTTGAGTAATCATGTGTAGAATGACTTGGGACGGGTTTTTTGTTTTGTATGGATTCATTATGCGGGGACCGCGTTTTCGGTTTGGATTTTGATTTTAGGGATAACCAGATGATAATGAGAGTTTCATTTCGCATGTTCGTTCATTTTGGACTTTTTGATTTTTCTTTTCGAACTACTTTTTGTTTTGCTTGCTTGAGGACAAGCAAAAAGTTAAATGTGGGGGAGTTGTTTGTTATGTTTTTGTACTTATTTTCTTGTGTTTTATGCATTAGTCGAGTCGTTTTTAGTTTCGTTTGAGTGTCTACCGGTCCATTTTATCGTGTTTTATATGTTTTTATTCTCGATTTGTCGTTTTTTGTTATGTCGTATTTTCTTGCATATTTTTGGTGTTATCTAGGTCCACATTGTTTGAGTCGGGAAGACAAGTTCTATTCCGAGACATTTCCGAGTCATGATCGAACCCGATTCGAACCATTCGGATCATTTGATCGAGCATCCAAGCCAAAGGTAACATAGCCACATTCGCAGCCAAATGCCATTCGCGCCCGGTGAGAAGCACGCCCCCAGCGTCCGAAACTCGCAGCGACACGAGACTCGCGATCCGCGAAAGCACGCGAGAGAGGCCCTGGTCTATAGCACCAATCGCTGCGAAATAAAACTGGCAAGCTGCGAGATGCCACACGCTCCTACAACACCCTTCAGAATGAACTCGCTGCGAAAAGCTCTTGGCGAGCCGCGAAGCTCGCGTACCCAGCAGCCGACACTCTCTGCGAGTTCGAACTCGCGGCTGGCAAACACCTTCCTCTCGCGCCCAGCAATTGGCAGCACTCGCTGCGAGCCCTCGTTCACGACCTGCCAACGCGCCTGCGGCGCTTTTGGTAATTAGCTTATGTTTTAAGTTTCTCTTTACACTAAGGAGCTTATGTAATTTATCGGGAGTTTCTCCGGCGATTTTGTTTTCATTCAAGTTTTGAGCTTTTGACTCCGATTTTCATCTACTATGTAATAGAAGATTGGGTAATTTGCTTTTATTCTCATTACTTCGATTTTAACCTCGTTTTTACTTATAATGCTTATTAAGGTGAATTTGAGTATTGTGGATGATTGAGGGAAAGTTGGGATTTGGTTTATTTTATTGCTTGCTTGAGTAGTTTTAGGGATTAATTGCTTGCCTATCTAGAAGGGTTATGACTCTAATTAGAGCTTAATCACTTAGGGTTAGAAGGCTAGGGTTAATTACCTAGTCCTCATAGCTCATTATTCCTCGTCGTCGTTGATTTTCATCTTATTGTGTTGATGTCATGAGACTCCGATAGTCTAGTTTCGTTATTTGCTCGATATTTGCTATTGCTCGTAATCATTTGCTCGTTTAGTGTTAATTCAATCCCGAACTCATTGATTAGGATGTTTGGGATTTTTTTTTTTTTTTTTGTGATTTGGACAATTAATTAGTAAACGAAGCTCTGAACCGTCTTTCTTTTGAGAACGACCCGAGTCGGGTAACTCGGTTATCTCTTGCCCAAAAATCTACAAAAATGTCTCCTTTTGATCTGCAAATAGTTTTATAATTCATGTGGCATCAATTACCACTTGTGATTTCCTATGTGATGGTTGATGAGTATTAAAAGAGGCAATGACCATCAGTAACATACACGTCGGCCTATTATGTTTCAATAAATGGAAAACTACATTTTGTGCTATCAGACGCAACAGTGATCTTGATTTAAAAAATATTAGTTTGTGAATACCATGTGACCGGTCATACCATCAATCTATTTATAATAGAATTTTTAATAATATTAAAATAAATTTCATTTTTTTCAATTGATTTGCAAAAAATATAAATATTTAATTAATTTAGGATAATTATTGTTATTGAACCATATTCCCCGTGCATCGCACGAGTTTAACACTAGTAAAAAGGACAACTTGTACAAGTGATCAAATATAAATAACAACGTCATCTTTAAAAAAAATATATAAGATATTTAAATTAACAAACCTTCTCTCTTACATATCCATAACTAGTCGCGACCCGTGCGATGCACGGGACAATAGATTTAAAGTGAAATATTTAAAATTGTAAAGATGTTAAATTGTGAAAGAATTATTATACATACGACAATAATACACAACTCGACAGTAATATGTGAAAGTTATATCATATATATTATAAACCTCTTTATTATATAGTATCTTTTATTTGATTTGTTGGAGAGTCATTGTCACCCCCAAACTAATATTTTCAAGCAGTTTAGATTGGTGACACGGGAGCAACATGTATTTGGTCCTTTAAAACTAAACCAACATGGGATAATGACTGTCTTTGTCTTCTATTTATAGTCATGACGTAAGAAACCTTAATTGAGAACTGACGCTCCTTCATTATGTTTGTTTTCATAGAATTATGTTGATTATGTTTGTTTCCAGAGAATTAGGTAACTAAGCGTGCATATTTTCAGGAATTCAGTATATATTTTGGATAGTGATATAGAATACACAAAAAAAAATAATAATAAAAAGAAAAAAAAATTGAATGTTATTTATTAAGTTTATATCCAAATTGTTAAGAAACCAACCATATAATTTTTTAAAATCGAAGAAGATTCATATATCTTCCAATCTATACTAATTTGCTGAAAATGATACTATTACGGGTAGGAATTAATTTCTTTTTTAGTTGGAAAATTGCTCAAAATAATTCCAAGATTTATGTGGATTCTTCGTATTGATATCTACTAAGGATATAGATGTTTGGCTAATTTTATAGACAATGGTTTTCTGGTAGTTTTAGTTTTAAATTGATTTAGAAAATAATACAAAAAAACCATAAGTCTTTCTTAGTTCGACATAAAATTTTGACAGGTATTTTGCAAACATTTATAATATACATATAATTTTTGCAGTGAATTAAAACTGAGTAATAAATATTTATAAAAGTTTTTTTTTAACATTATTGTAAATGAATATTTATAAACCAATTATTTGAAAAGGAATATCGCTTTAAATGTTATTAAGTTATCAGTATTTTTAGTTGGAAAATCCCTGAAAGTTATACCATGATTTGTACGAATTCTTTATATTGATATGTACTAAAAATATGAAAATCTGCCTAATATTTTGGACAATGTTATTTTAGTAGTTTTTCAATTTAACATATTTTAAATTGTTTGACAAAAATAATTCAAGCAATAAAATATAGATCTTTTTTAGTTCGACATAAAATATAGACCCGATCAGTGGAAAGAGAATAACATAAATAATTTGATTGGTTTTTAAATTTACAGTGATATCTTGAGCAGGTTAATGGTTTTATTTGATTTGGTTTTGTGGAATTTGTGCTTTTGACCTCAGTGGTAGGTCGATCAAGCCCGTTACGGATAGCTCGAGCAGGTTAATGGTTTTATTTGATTTGGTTTTGTGGAATTTGTGATTTTGACCTCAGTGGCAGGTCGATCAAGCTCATTACAGATAGATCGATCAGGTTAATGGTTTTTTTTTATTTGGTTTTGTGGAATTTGTTCTTTTGACCTCAGTGGCAGGTCGATAAAACTCGTTACGGATATCTCGAGCAGGTTAATGGTTTTATTTGATTTGGTTTTGTGGAATTTGTGCTTTTGACCTCAGTGACAGGTCGATCAAACTCATTACAGATATCTCGAGCAGGTTAATGATTTTATTTGATTTGGTTTTGTGGAATTTGTGCTTTTGACCTCAGTGGCAGGTCGATCAAACTCGTTACGGATATCTTGAGCAGGTTAATGGTTTTATTTGATTTGGTTTTGTGGAATTTGTGCTTTTGACCTCAGTGGCAGGTCGATCAAGCTCATTACGGATAGCTCAAGCAGGTTAATGGTTTTATTTGATTTGGTATTGTGGAATTTGTGCTTTTGACCTTAGTGGCAGGCCGATCAAGCTCATTACGGGTACTCGAGCAGGTTAATGGTTTTATTTGATATGGTTTTGTGGAATTTGTTCTTTTGACCTCATTGACAGGTCGATCAAGCTCATTATGGATAGTCGAGCAGGTTAATGGTTTTATTTGATTTCGTTTTGTGGACTTTGTGCTTTTGACCTCAGTGGCAGGTCGATCAAATTCATTACGGATAGCTCGAGCAGACCTCGGTGGCAGGTCGATGATCTTTACTTGATTCTGGTTTCGTCGAATTTATTTTTCGACTTCAAGGGCAGGTAGATGGGTTTCATTACGGATAGCTCGAGTAGACCTCGGTGGCAGGTCGATGATTTTTATTTAATTCTGATTTTGTTGGATTTGATTTTTCTGACCTCAGTGGCAGGTCGATAGTATTCATTATTGTTCGAATAGGTTGATGGTTTTTGCTTGGTTTGGTCTTGTCGAAATTATTTTTTTCAAGGATATTCATAACTTCCCGAACAGGTTGATTGCATTTTATTTTGGTTTTGTCGAATTGAATTCTCGACTTCAAGGGCAGGTATATGGGTTTCATTACGGCACGAGCAGGTTGATGGTTTTTGCTTGGTTTAGCCTTGTCGAATTTATTTTTTGACCTCGGTGGCAGGTCGAGGGAGTTCATTCAGAACAGTTCACGAAGTCAGTCGTGCGGGTTTTAAGAATATATACAGCAGGCTTGAATTTTAATTTTGAACTAGGGGGCGATAGGATGAGGTAATCGGAAAGGCCTATCATTGAGAGGAGAGAGATCGAACAAGGTTATTGAAAATGTAGAAGATTTAAGTTCAAATTTTCAAATTCAAGGCTTTGGGAGATCGGGCATGTGGTTTTCGACTTAAGTCTCGGTTCTTGACTTTCGACCTCATCGGTGGTTACTTGGTTTTCGACCTCATTGGGGATTACTCAGTTTTCAGGTTTCGACCTCAGTGGTCTCTCGATTCTCAGTTTTCGACCTCATCGGTAGTTACTCGGTTTCAATTTTCGACCTCAGTGGTCTCTCGATTCTCGGCTTTTGACCTTATCGGTGATTACTCGGTTTTTGGTTTTCGACCTCAGTGATCTCTCGATTCTCGACTTTCGACCTCATCGATGGTTACTTGGTTTTCGACCTCAGTGGTTCCTCGATTCTCGGTCTTCGACCTCAGCGGTCTCTCAATTCTCAGTTTCTGACCTTAGCGGCCTCTCGATTCTCGGTTTTCGACCTCATTGGCGATTACTCAGTTTTCGGGTTTCGACCTCAGTGGTCTCTCGATTCTTGATTTTCGACCTCAGTGGTCTCCCGATTCTCGGTTTTCGACCTCAGTGGTCTCTCGGTTCTTGGTGTTCAACCTCAACTGTCACTCGGTTCTTGGCTTCAGTTTTTTACCTCAGTTGTCATTCGGCTTTTGGCTTTCGGTTTTTCGACCTCTGTCGAAGGTCCTTCAACTATTTATCTCAGTGGATGGTCATTCAATTTTCGATCCATTAAGGTCTCCCGGTGCTCATTGGGAAGTTTTATGATTATCTGGCGATAGAGAACTTATTCAAATTATAACCTCAGTGACAGGTTGACGGAAGCGGCTCGAAGAGACATTTCACTCTTGGATCGAGTTATGCTTACTCAACCAGAGTGGGGGGACTAGATGATAAATCTTTATTCAATAGATGGACTATATCTTTCTAAGACCATCTTCATTCGAAAAATTCATTCTCAAACTCATTTTGTAGTAATAGTCATATGAATAGTAATTTATCTCCAAAAATCGAAAACTCATTATATAACCCAAAAGAATATTCTCTTTTACGTCTGTAAGTATTTGAAGGTTGGCAGTAAATCGACGAACTTTCATTTGTCCCAGTTGATCAGGAATATTTAAGTTGAGTAGAAGATTCATAAATAAGGATGGCTAAATCAAATCAGGATCTTACCGTTTGGCGCTTGGCTTGGCAGCGAAGATATGATCATTTACCATATGCAAATCTTGATTTAAGTGAGAATTTGTGAAGGAAGAATTTATTAGAGACAATTATCTTGTAGAAGAAACGATTTTTCGTGTGAGTGAAAAATATCCTGATCCTGTGTTTTTATTTTTATTTGAGTGAAAAATCAATCACGTTGGGTTTATTGTAAGGGATAGTAACAGAGTGATCGGAGGTTCTTTTCTGTTTAGTTTGAGGGAGTCAAACGTGAAAAACCACAAGGGATTTGTGGTCGGATAAGTAGTGGTGAGGACTATTGTTCAAGTAGAGTATAGAGGGAGTCTGCATTGTAAAGTACCCTCGAATAATGTTGATATCTACATTAATGAAAGAGATCTGAAAAGATAGAAAGAAATAGAGAGGAAATGTTGGTGATGCATATATAAGGAAAATATTCATTACAGAGAAAGAGATACATAAAGCACACCTGATCATGCATACATGTGTTTTTCTATTAATAAAACGAATCCCGGTTATCCACAACGTGGAATTCTTTCGAAGGAGAGCCTTTTCTCTCAACGGAGAGCTTTTTCTCTCATAGGGGAGATCTCAGCACCGACTTTTCTCTTCTGATTCCAGTTCATCTTCTTCTTATACCCAATCTCTTCCTTTATCAGGTTTTCTCAGAAATATCAATTTGGGGCTTGCGAACTAGGGTTACGATGGATGATCCTAATCAAAACAATGCAGCAGAGGAGGTTTTTCACAAATTACGAGCTTTTTCTCTGTCAAACATAGAGAATGCGGTTATTGATATCGGAGATGATGATGTTAAAGCAAGTATTGACGAATGTAGACACAGCCTGTTTGGGAAAATCGTGGGTGAGAAACGTGCTCATCTGAGGGGAATAAAAAAAGCCATGGGCTGCCCGGCAAATGAAGGCAGATTGGTGGAGCTGAGACTGGATTTTTCCAACTCTGAAAGCTAAACCCCTTTGGAAAGTTCCAAGTTCCAGATTAGCCAAATCTGGAGATTGAATGGAACATTGGAGGTAAGGGAGCTAGGGATAAATTTCTTTCAATTCATCTTTGAAAATCAGGAGGATATGTTGAAAGTGGCCAATGGTACAAATTGGATTTTTGAAAATCAATTTCTGATTCTTAGGAAATGGAAAGAAGGCCTCAGAAGTACAGACAAATCTTTCAATGAACTCAATCTTTGGGTGCAAATCCATAATGTGCCGCTGAATTGGCTCACGTCGGAGGTTGGTCTCAAAATCGGTAAAATCTTTAAATCCATTTCAAATGTTCTGATTAGCAATCTGGGATCGCAAGGAGGCCGACTGATTAAGCTTCTAGTTACAGTAGATATCACTGAAGCGCTACCGCGATGCACAACAATCAGATTAGGCTCTCAAGCTGTTACAGTCACATTCAAATACGAAAGGCTCGTTAATCTCTGTTTTTACTACGGCAAAATTGGTCATATTGAAAAAGGCTGCAATCAACGAATAGAAGATATCAGTGCTAATACTCTCAAAGAGGGCCAATTCGGCGAATGGATGAGAGCAACTGATGGCTTGCAAGGTCAGGGCTGGAACAATGCTAATTCCTCTACAGACAAGGCCAAAGACTCAGATACTCCCCAGTCTAACACCCGTCAACCTTCTACAAGCCAGAATCCAATAACAAATGCCTCTCAGGAGCAAGTGGGCAGTTCCAAGCGGCAGGAGAATGCAGTGCAAGTCACCGAATCCAATTTCTCAAAAGAAAAAACTGCAGAACCAATGGAACATACTGACCAACAAGCTCTTGTGATGGTTCCCATACATTACCTGAATTCCAGCGAACATGGAAAAATCACCCAGCAGCAAATGGAAGAAGAGAAGGCAGAAGCAATAACTTGTATCCATTCTCAGTCAGCAACTCCTTTACAACAGAATCATCAAGATGTCAGACCACACATCAAAACATGGAGAAGACTATCCACAGAAGCGGGCAGAACTCATAGTGACCCAGCGAATGCAAGAAATAAAAGCTTCAGTCAGTTACCAGCAAAAAGACAAAGAGCCAGTAAAAAAGATCCTTCGAGTGAAGAAAGCCAAGACAAAAAGCAAAGACTGAATTTTGAAAAGGAGATGAGGGCCAGCCTTCAAGAGCCCTCACTGTCACCATGAATCCACTGGTGTGGAACTGTAGAGGTCTGGGTGGGCCCTCTACAGTTCCCCAGATCAAGGAATCCATCACCCATCATTTGTTTTTCTCTCAGAAATTAAGAAATCAAAAAACTTTGCACACAAACTCTGTCATAAGCAGGGGTATGAGCACAGAAATTATATTGTGGAGCCGAGAGTAACTAGAGGAGGCATGCTTCTTCTGTGGAACTTGGAGATGGAGATTATACAGATTGTGAGTCAACCTTTTTTTGTTGTTGTGAATCATAGAGATAATCAACTAAATATATCATGCTGGGCAGTTTTTGTTTATTTAAGTTCTGTTAAGGCTGAAAGAGAGGCACAATGGGAACTTCTTTTACAGGAAAAATCAAATTGGGGAACAGTATGGTTCATAGCAGGGGATTGGAATGACTTATGCTCAGCATCAGATAAAAGAGGAGGAAAGATGAGATCCAACAGAAGCTGCTGGGGGTTTAATAATTTCCTAGCTCAACTTCGAGTTCAACAAATCCCTCACAAAGGCATTCACTTTACATGGGCTAATAACAGGGAAGGAGAAGGATATGTTGAAGAAATTCTCGACAGACTTTTTGTGTCCCTGGATTGGTTAACGCTATTTCCAGCCACTCAAGTCACAAGTTGTTTCAAAAGTGCATCGGATCATTGCATGCTCGTTATAGAATCCAAGGAAGCTATAGCAAGATCTAAAAAACGTTTCCAATTTGACAAACGTTGGCTGTTTAAGGATGGTGTAAGAAAAGTGGTCGCAGCCGCCTGGGAAGAAGCACATACAGGAACTCCAATGTTCATCATTAAGGAAAAAATTAAAAGAACCAGGCAAGCATTGCTTAAATGGAGCAAATATTTTCGAGCTGACAATGTCGATAAAATCTGCAGCCTTACATTGCAGTTGCAAGATATGAGACAAGCAGGAGGTGATAGGGATTGGGAATCTTGGGATCAACTACAGAAAGAACTAGACGAATGTAATCTGTCCGAGGAGATATATTGGCAGCAAAAAGCGCGGGCGATTTGGTTCAAAGAAGGCGACAGAAATACAAAATCTTTTCACGCTTACGCGGCCCAACGCTGAAAAATGAACTCAATTGTGAAGCTGGTGACAAAAAGAAACAGAATAGTTGATGATCCAACTGAAATCGAATAAATGATTACAGACCACTACGAGAAGTTGTTTACTTCCAATGGATCATCAAGAGGGCATGAGCTCCTGCCACTAATACCCAAATCAGTCACGGAAGATATGAATGCAATACTCACAGCCCCAGTGGAGGATGAAGACGTTAAGAAAGCTGTATTCAGTATTCATCCAGATAAAGCGCCGGGAGAAGATGGAATGACAGGGATTTTTTTCCAACACTTTTGGTCGATAATCGGAGATGACATTTGCTTTGCAGTTAAGAGTTTCTTCTCATCTGGCCAGCTATTGAGGTACTGGAAACACACCCTTATCATTTTAATTCCTAAATGCAATAATCCTACTTCAATCAATCATTATCGGCCAATAAGTTTATGCGCAATCTTTTACAAAATTGTTTCAAAAATATTGGCCTTACGGCTCAGACATTGCTTAAATGATTGTATATCAGAAATCCAAGCAGCATTTCTTCTAGGGAGACAATTATTAGATAATGTGATTCTGGGGCATGAGGTCTTTCATTATTTAAATAGACACAGGTCTGGCGATAATTGCTTTATGGCTCTAAAATTAGATATGGTTAAAGCCTTTGACAGTTTGGAATGGAAAGCGATTCAGTTGACAATGATAAAAATGGGCTTCTCTTCTTTTTTTTGTCAAATGGATTATGGCTTGCATTCAGTTCCCAACATTTTCTTTTAATATAAATGGCAAAGTTTGTGGTTTTATTACAGCTTCAAGGGGGATAAGGCAGGGGGATCCTTTGTCCCCCTACCTGTTTATTATTGTTTCTGAGCTTTTATCTGCTAAAATCTCCAATGAAGCAGAAAAAGGAGGTTATAAAGGAATTCGACTGTCCAGGGATGGCCCTTTACTCACCCATTTGTTGTTCGCTGATGACACCCTGTTGTTCTGCAAGGCAACTGAAAGTCAAGCATATAATATTCTACATATTCTGCATTCTTATCATTGTTTTACAGGACTACAAGTTAATATGGCTAAATCAACAATTTTTTTCAGGAAGAATACATCTCAGGAAATGCAAAACAAATGTTGTAGCATCCTAGCTGGGATACAAGTCCACAACTCCGCCAGATATCTTGGACTCCCTCTGGGCATTGGCAAATCTAAAAGAGAATCCTTTGAATACATTCTATCTGTGGTCAGAAAAAGGATTCTTAGCTGGAAAAACAAATGGCTTTCCTCAGCAGGTAAGGAAGTACTAATAAAAGCAGTTTTAAACGCCTTACCTGTGTTTGCTATGTCTTGTTTTGTTTTGCCATTGGGTCTATACAAGGAAATAGCTAAAGCATGCTGTCAATTCTGGTGGGCTAAAAGCAATGACTTACAAAAAGGAATTTATTGGGTGGCATGGGATAATCTTACTCTGAACAGGAAATGTGGAGGCCTTGGGTTTCAAGATATTCACTTATTCAATGTTGCACTCATTGCCAAACAGATTTGGAGATTAGTGACACAACCTGATTCACTGGTTAGTAGAGTATTGAAATCTAAATACTTCCCAAAAACTTGTATTTTTGATGCCAACGAGTCGCAAAATGCCTCGTGGCTATGGAATAGTTGGCTCTCTGTCTTAAAGGACTGTGCAAAATGGATGCAAGTGGAAATAGGGAATGGATTAAGCACAAAAATATGGGATAAGCATTGGATCCCCAACCACATTGGCAAGCCAGTCCCACTTCTTCCAGGCATTGACAAGAATATTAAATGGGTGAGAGATTAACTTTCTTCAGATGGTTTGCACTGGCAAGAACAAAAAGTGAGAAATACCTTTCCTCCTGAAGTTTGTGATGAAATCCTTACAATCTCCACTCTTAATTCCAATCAGACAGATAAATGGATTTGGAATTTGAATAGGAAAGGAATTTTTTCAGTTAAATCAACATATTCTCATCTAATATTTCAGAAATTTCTCCAGATGAATCCAGCACAGGGCAGCAATACCATTGGATTGGATTATAAAGTCAGAGATAGAAGCTGGAAGATGAAAGTAATGGGGAAAGTCAAGCACTTCATTTGGAGATGCTATAATGGAGCTTTACCTGTGGGTATTAACATGAAAAGGCGAGGATTGGATATAGATGTAACTTGTGCAATTTGTGGAGAAGCCGAAGAGTCTATAGAGCATGTCTTGTTCCATTGTCAACAAGCTCAACTAGTTTGGAAACTTTCACCAGTTAAATGGAATGGGCCACAACCTCAAGAATCATTTAAATCTTGGTGGTGGCAGGTTTGCCAGCTTGATAAGAATGACATAGCAGAAGCTCAACTCCAATTGTCCACCTACATTCTTTGGTGGCTTTGGAAATGTCGGAATTTATGGGTCTTTGAGCATACAAGACGTCTAGCCCATCTCGTTGTCCAAGCTGCTGTTCAGGATTGGCAGAAATTTATATCTAATGAGGGCTCAAAGTTGGTTATTTATTCATAGTTGCTGTATATTTTTAATCTTCTTTTCCCCTTTATTTGCTTTATCTTTTGTATATTTATAACTGAACAAGAATAAGGACTTGAGTTGAGTATAACTGCCTTATTCTTGTATGGTTTCTATTCAGTTGTTCTCTAGGCCACAGTTAGGTGGTTCTCCCATCTTTCGGATTTCGCTATTTGTAATGTACATTGTAATCTGTTTTGTTTTTATGAGAAAATCTATCGATTTGTGTCAAAAAAAAAAAAAAAAACGAATCCCGGTTAATTTGCATTATATATCGTTAGATGGTTTTATTTTAAAAATAAATAAATAAAAAAATTAGAAATATTTATTTATTTCATATATGCAACTATTTTTAATTATTATATTATATTCATGTTTCATTTGAATTAGAAAATATATATATAGTTTCCATATCAATATATAATACTATTTAAAAATAACTAAATAAATATTTTAACTGGTATTGCATGTTGCATATAAAATATTTTAATTATTAAAAAACATTACAATATAAGAAGGAAAACTCGTACAAGTGATTAAATATAAATAATAATGTCATCTTTAATAAAATTTATTATATATTTAAATTAACAAACCTTCTCTATTATTAAATGGATGGATAATATTTCCTAAATGCATAGCTGCACGGGACTAGAATTTCATTCGAATCTCTCTTTATTAAATGGATGGACTATATCTCTTCTAAGATCTATCTCCAATTGGAAATTAGAAAACTTATTCTCAAACTTATTTTGCAGTAATTTTATATCAAGGTAATTAAGTGCAAAGAAACTATGCTAAATTCATAAAAGAGAACATGACAATAGGAAGAAGAGAGTTTGTTGAATTGATCATAGGAAGAGTTTACAGAGAATCTATACTTATATAAAAAAACATTCTATTTACTAGAATTAGTAGTAAGAAAAGTCAAAGATAATTGTCTATTTTCATCAAGTAATTTATTTAATTATTTTAGTTAATTGTTTTATCTCATAACACATTTTCAATACAACTTATCATGATTTTTCTATGTGATTAAAAACCAAATTTTACGTTTAAAATCTTGTGAAATTATTATTATTATTTTTATAAAGCACATATTAGTTGTTAAAAAATTGTATATATATAATACACATAGCAGTACCATGGTAAATGAGTTAAATTTCATCCGATCAAAATGCCAATGATTTAAATTTGAACCCACCTATGCATTTGACCAAATGTCTGGATGATTTAAAATTGAGACCATAAAAAATTATTTAAATATGCACACACCAGAAATTTTATGTACTTTTTATTTATAAATATATTGAAAGTGGTATTTAATGGTTGTTATATAAACTATTTTAATATATTAATGAATAAAAGTTTGAATAATTTGTAATGTTATTCATAATGTTCGTGATTTATGAGACACGAACACATAACTCCATACATATTTTCCAGAGGGCGGCTTAATAATTTTTTAGACTTAACGTTGATTAAAAGAGGTAAAAAATAGATAATAGGATTATTACTTTTTAGACTTAAATTAACAGACAAGGCTGTAAAAATAACTCATTTAATATCTTTGTCTCGTGCATCTCACGGGGTACGTACTAGTATATAGAGAGTACAAGAGATAAAATCATATCAAAGCAAATATCTAGATACCAAAGATAACTATAAAAAATATCTTCCATAATTATCTGTTACACCCCCCCTCAAGTTGGTGCATGAAGATTCCGAATGCCCAACTTGCTGAGAAATTTCGTGAATTCCTGTCCACCTAAGGCCTTGGTAAAAATATATGCTAGCTGAGCCGAAGAAGAAACATAATGACAAGAAATAAGTCCCTTTAATAGTGCGTCACGAACAAAGTGACAGTCAATCTCAATGTGTTTAGTACGCTCATGAAACACCGGATTAGAGGCAATATGCAAGGCTGCCTTACTGTCACAATGGAGAGGCTCTGGATACGAATGATCAACACCAAAACATCCCAAAAGGGATTTCAACCATGTCAGCTCACAAGTGGTAGAAGCCATGGAGCGGTATTCTGCTTCTGCGGAAGAGCGAGAAACAGTAGATTATTTCTTTGTCTTCCATGAGATGGGCGAAGAGCAGAGTTGGATGATCCAGTCAGTAAGAGAACGCCGCGTAAGGGGACAACCCGCCCAATCAGAATCACACCAAGCAGTGAGACGTAAATCAGAATCAGCATGGAAGAAAATGCCCTGACCAGGAGTACCTTTCAAATAGCGCAGAACCCGAAGAGCAGCATCCCAATGAGCCTGGAGAGGATTGTGCATAAACTGAGACAACACATGAACAGAATAAGACAAGTCTGGTCGGGTGACAGCAAGATAAATAAGCCTTCCTACCAAACGTCTGTATTTTTGTGGATCCGAGAGTGGAGCACCAGTGACAAGCGGAAGCTGATGATTCTGCTCTAGTGGAAAAGAGGTCGGCTTTGCCCCGAGAAGACCGACCTCGAACAATATGTCAAAGGTATACTTCCTCTGACACAAAATAATGCCAGAGGAGTTGCGAGTGACTTCCAATCCCAGGAAGTATTTCAAAATGCCAAGATCCTTCATATAAAAGCAACGACTTAAGTAAGCCTTAATGGAAGAAATAGCCCCATTGTTATTCCTGGAGATGATAAGATCATCAACATACACGAGAACATGCAGTTGAACACCATCACGACACAATCTAAAAAGAAAATAATCGGCATAAGATTGAAGAAAACCATACTGGCGAAGTGTCGTAGTTAGTTTCGCAAACCAGCACCGGGGAGCCTGCTTAAGGCCATATAGAGACCGTTTCAAACGAAAAAAAAGATCAGAAGACTTAGACCAAAAACCAGGAGGCAATTTCATATACGTCTCTTCATCAAGATCACCGTGCAAAAATGAATTGTGAACATCAATCTGATGTAATTCCCATTGTCGGGCAGCAGCAATGGCCAGAAAGATTCGAACAGTCACCATTTTGGTGACGGGAGCAAAGGTCTTAGTATAGTCAACACCCTCGACCTGTTTGTTCCTAAGGATAACCAAGCAAGCTTTATAGCGTTCAATGGACCCGTCAGACCGATGTTTGATGCGGTACACCCATTTACATTAAATAGCATTTTTTCCAGAAGGAAGTGGAACAAGATTCCAGGTATGATTATTCTCAAGAGCCTCAATTTCAGATTGCATGGAAGAGCGTCAATTAGAATCAGCCATGGCCTCGGTAAAGGTTCGTGGCTCGACAGAGGCCTCTATAGCTGCCAAGAAAATCTTATGAGCATATGAGAAAACAGTATTATCAACAAACTGAGCTAAAGGATAAGGTGTACCTGAGGACGATAAAGTGGTGGAGGAATGAATAAGGGGGGAAATAATAGTATTGGTGACATGATGCAGTCTGACGGAAGGAAACTTTGTCCGATGACCACGTCCCAAGAGCTCATTAGACACCATATAGTCAGAACCCCCCTGACTATAGTAGTCCCAGAAGGAGATAAGGATGTGGGATCAGGAGAGATGACCGACACAATATCATGCATAGATAAGGACTTGTTTAGTAGAGATTTGATGGGCAAAGGATAACTGAGTTACCCGACTCGGGTCGATCTCGAGGGAAGGCTATTCGGAGCTTTGTCTACTAAATGATTGTCCAAATCACAAAAAGGGAAAATAAAATCCTAAACATTCTAAACAATTGATTGGATGGTTGATTAACACTATACAAGCACTTAAAAATGAGCAATTAACTAAAAGCAAAATCAAATCACGAGCAATTAGCAAACTAGATCACCGGAGTCTCATGCCATAACCATATCGGGATGATAATCAATCGACATATGGAATAAACGAGCTATGAGCATTAGATTGCTAACCCTGGTCGTCTAACCGAGATCAACAACAATTAACGACTCTATCTACTCAAACAAACAATCAAGTACAAGCATTTCCACCATCATCAATCAAATCCAAATTTACCCTAATGAACATTATAAGTAAAAACGGAGCAAAAACCGAAGTAAAGAGCTTTAAAACTAAATACTCATTCTTCCATTGCGTAGACGATGAAAAATGGAGCCAAAAGCTCGAAACTTGAAAGAAACCGAAGTCGCCGGAAAATCTCCCGGAAAATAGCATAAGCTCCTAATCTAGAGAGCAAAAATAAAACATAAACTAATTTCCCAAAGAGGAAAAGTGAAAAATGAGAGATAGATCCTCAAAATGCAATGGAACAAAAATATTTATAGTCCAGCCCCAACACACACTAGAAAAATGCACATTTAATAGCACACACCCGAGCTCTCTACATTTTCTGCGAGGTCGCAGGTCATGGTTGGCACGGGTGTGGGCGTTGGCAGCACTCTCGAGCTCGCAGGCAAATTCGCGAGTGCGCGGGCATGCGCGAGGTGCAGCGTATGGGCGTAGACGGGCGTTGGATGTGCTGCCGTACGGGCATGTCGTGTGGTAGAACGCGGTCGGCTGGGGCACTCTCGATGTCGCGCGGCAATCTGCAAGGTCGCGAGCGCAGGGCAGCAGTGAGCGGCACACTCTCGAGCTCGCCGCGCATTCCGCGAGGTCGCGAGTCATGATGGGCATGCAGGCGCGGTACGGGGCTCACGGGCGCGGAGCTCTCGATGTCGCGGGGAATTCTGAGAGCTCGCGAGTGTGCAGGGCAGGCGGACGTGCGGGCGCGGGCGTGCGCGAGCGGGTGTTGGCGAGGCCGCGTGCGTGGCTGCGAGGTCGCGAGTTGGGCATGCCTAACGTGCGTTCACATCGACTAAGGCTCGAAGCTCTCGGTTGAAAGTGTTCCTACGAATGGCTCGAAAATGCTCTTCTTTTGGGATTCGATTTGACTCGTCTTTAATCCTCGGGAAAAACCTGAAAATGTACAACGAGCACGGAAAGATACGCCAAAATATAAAATAAAACGAAAGACACAAAAACACACGGAAAACGATAAAATGAACTGGTCGACACTAAAACGAACCTAAAATCGACTCAAAAATCACAAATAAACACATAAATATAAGCACAAAAACATAACAAACAACTCCCCCACACTTAGCTTTTTGCTTGTCCTCAAGCAAACAACTAACAAATAGCTCGAAGAGATAAATCGAACGGTCCAAGATTAACGAACATGAGAAATGAAACTCTCATTATCATTCGGTTATCCCAAAATCAAAATCCAATCTGAAACACGGTCCCCGCATAGTGAATCAAACGAAACAAAAACTCATCCCAAGTCATTCCACGAATGATCACTCGAGTCAAACTCCCTCATTCACATATACGTGCAAAAACCATAAATGATCTACAAACATGAAATAATAAGCACGAGATCAATAAGCCAACTCCCCAATTTTTTTTTATTATTCTTATTATTATTATTTTTTTAAAAAAAAATGAGCCACTTTTTTCCAAATGAGAGCCGTTAGGACGATTATTACCTAGGTTTAACCTCGGGGTTTGCCCTGAGTCTCCAAGCCGGTTCTTCGTGCTCATTGACCCGATTTATCTGGAATACTAACCGAGTCAAGAGGAGCCTAATCCTTTCGACTCTCATGAACTCATTTTCGTGAGCATCTTTTTCCAAACGAGGTTTCCGGACGAGATGATCTAGGTTTAACCTCGAGGGGTTTCCCCGAGTTTCCTAGACCGATTTCCTGGGCTCATTATCCCAATCCACGAATGGCTCAGAATAAGAGGAGCCTAATCCGTACTTTCTCGCGAACTCCTTTTTTATTTTTTTTATTTTTTTTTAGGGAGACGCACACAAGGATACATTACAATTACAATAACATAATCATCACAAATCAATCGAAACATACCACAAGTGTATAGATAACACGTTTACAACAATCATCGAACATAAGGAAAGCATGCCTCAAGACAATCAATCGAAAACAAACAAGAGACAAAAGAATTCCGAGAATCCACATGCGGGTTCCAATGTCAACGAATCATCAATCAATTAAAGTCAACCGTCAAACTCATCAAGTACATCAAGCATGAACGCTAATAGTGAAACCAATCAATAACCTTGACTCACCACTTAGCTATCTCAACTCTCGAACAAACATAAAGTTTTATGCGGGATAGATGAAACAAACACACAAAAACTCAAATAAAACCGGTCCAAAAACGAAAATAAAGCACTAAAAATTAAACAAATATCACCCGAACATGCATAATCACAAAAACGAGACGAAATAATACAAAGAAACACAACAAGCAAAGAAAGAAAGAGAAAATAAGAAAAGAAAATGCGTACTCTACACGGTGGTTGTCACCACCGTGTGTTCCGATAATGGTTGTCCGGAGGGAATAGAGGAGAGCAACTGAAAGCCATTGAGCTCGAAATAAAGCCATCCGAACGGTATAACAATGAACACGTGAAGCGAGAAAGGCCATTCGTGTGTCTCTCAGAGAGATGGTAACCATGCATGCATAAACTCGACGAGACACACGTACACGTGAAAGCGCAAAAATGGCCTCTAAGTCCTCGTCGATGCCTGCCATAGTCCGAAACAACTAACTTCGTTTGTATGCAACGCATAATCGATTATTGGCGCTTGCCGTAAGTAGGTACCTACAAACTCAAAATCCCGGCAAAAACACAAACATGTGGCACGCCCGGCAAGACGTGCCTAAAACACACAAGTCTAACCCAAATATTTCAATACGACTACTCTGGAAAGACTAGTGAACCAAGCACAACGCATATAATGAAAGTACGGAAATACAAAGCGAATTTGATTCGTTGGACTTTGGAAAATTTCGAGAAAAACGGTCGCCGGAGTTTGTAAATAGAGAAATATAGAAAAGAGAGAGTTTCGGACACCGGAAAAGGTATCAAACGAAAGGAATCGATGGTATATGACAAGAAAAGCTAAAAAATACTAACAAAAAACTCGGTGGGTGCTCGATCGCTGGAAAAAGTGGTTGCCATAAAAGTTTTCCGGATCCGGCGACGGTGGCCGAAAAAATGTGCGGTCCGGCGAGACGAGTCCAGGGATGCCTTCGAATTTCAGTGGGTCCATGTGAGTCGCCGGAAATTTGGATTTGAAGGTTGAAGAGATTTGTAGATCTACGAGCTTTCGCCGGAAAATCGGAAGTCTTCATGCCGAAATTTTTCTATGAGGCTCGGATAAGTTGTTGGCGTCGACGAGAGCTTCGCGTTGATATAAAACTCATCCCGATAGGAGCAAGTTGGCCGAAAAAAGTGGCAACCGGCGGCGGAGCACGGCGGAGGTCGGCGGCGCGTGGTGGTGGGCGGTGGCTGAGCTCGGGCTGGGTAAGGGTTGCGGTCGGGCTGGGATGTGCGTAGGCGGGCTAGGCGCAGGCGGGC
Source organism: Striga hermonthica (assembly GCA_902706635.1). Lineage (NCBI taxonomy): Eukaryota > Viridiplantae > Streptophyta > Magnoliopsida > Lamiales > Orobanchaceae > Striga > Striga hermonthica. The sequence goes on from CACSLK010000214.1 coordinate 7,239,338, forward strand.
TGGGTTGGGCGTTGGGCGAGGCCGGGCTGCGTGCGGGCTGGCGAGTGCGCGGGAGTTTTCGCGGGGCGGACATGTGCCTGCTGGGGTCGAGGGGTTCTGAGGCGCGCGACTTCGCGGATTAGGCTGCGGGGTCGCGGGGCGTGCCCGTGTGTGCGCTGGGAGTTCCGCTGCGCGAAAGGTGCACTGCTGAAGTTATGGGATGAGGGCACCACGAGCACGCGGCGAGCTGCGCGAGCGCACGAGTGTGGCATGCGAGGTCGCCGGGCGGCTGTCGTGCTCGTGAGCTGCTGGGCAAGGCTCTTCCATACTTAGCCATATTTCACACTTTTTCGCCCAAATTTTCAACTCGACTTACAGATACTTAGAATACTCAATTTCGCTTAAATTTTTTGGATCGGCTCTAACAAGTCGGGAGTACCGAGCAGGTCGGCACGAGCTCTCGATTTTTTTTTATAAAAACGAAAAGAAGAAAAAAAGGAAAATAAAAACGTGGGTTGCCTCCCACAAAGCGCTCGGTTTAAAGTCGTGAGCTCGACTTTCCCTTCAACTCAAAAATCACCCGGGCATGGCTCGACGAGCCCCTCCATCCTCATTTTCGGACTCGTCAAAGAACACATTCGCCCACTTACTTCTCGGAGATACCGGAGGCTTATTCTTCCAACTATCCTCACTCTCAAATCTCATTCCGGTCTTCGTGAACTTCCACACTCCAGCACTCGCATCATCTTTCAAGCTCGGTCGGTTGCCTTCCGGTTTTGTCTCATTACCCTTAGGCTTAATTTTCGACCCCTTCTTTCTCGATTTCGAAACACTTCCATTTCCTTCATTACTTTTCTTGCTTGAACCCCCAAGTTTAACCTCAAGATCATCATTAATGGCTTTTCCCAATTCCAAAACATCACTTTTTTTCCTACAAAACCATTGCAATTAACAAATGTAGAGTTAGAGTTGAGATGTACCTCTTTGTCGATGTCCTCCAGAAACGAGTGTTGGCCAACTTTGGGTGGAGCTTCTCGGGCATTGTTCATCGTGAAAGTAGCCATCTCTCCATGAGCCTAAAGAGTGACTCGTCCCTCCTTGACGTCGATAATGGTGTTGGTCGTTGCCATGAAGGGTCGACCAAGCAAAATCATGTGTTCTTTCCCCGTGTTCAGGACGTCTCCAACATCAAGGACTACGAAATCGACCGGCACAACAATTGACCCAACTTTGACCAACACGTCTTCAATTATACCTTTCGGTTCCTGCAAGGTGCGGTCCACTAGTTGGAGGCTCATTCGAGTCGGTTTGAGCACTTGCAACCTCAATTGTTTGTAAATAGAGTAGGGCATGAGGTTTATACCGGCTCCCAAGTCTAGCATCCCAGTTGTAGTCTTCCCATTCTCAAATGTAATCTTCATGACAAAGGCTCCCGGTTCACATTCTTTCTGAGGTATGGTAGTCGAGGCTACCTCAAAAATCATCACCTTCTCATTATCCACGAACCTCCTCATTTTCAAAGCTAGATCCTTGAAAAATTGAACATATGCCGACACACTTTTGATAACGTCTAGAAGTGGGAGGTTCACGTTCACCTTCGAGAGCATATCGAAAAGATCTTTGAATTGACACTCCTTCTTTGTATCTTGCAATCGGCTCAGGAAGGGAACCGGTGGTCGGTAGGGTACGTCCGCTTTGTGCAATGCCTCACGGGCTTCCTTTATCGAACTTCCCTTCTCAAGTCCCTCATCAACAAGGCCTTCCCTTTCGAAACCTCAACCTTCTCTCCCAGTTCATCATCATCCTCAACAACTATCTCCTCAACTACCTCATTTCCTTTGGTATCTCAACACAATTATCAACTTTCTTACCACTCCTCAAGACAGTGATGGCATTCAAGTGCTCGGGTTGGCTCGGGAGCTTTTCTTTCATCTTGCTCCTTTGAATTTCCCCCATAGAACTCCCGAGTTGCCCAATTTGCTTCTTGAGGCATTTGAGAGAGGCTTGAATCGATGGCTCTCCTTTGACAGTGTCGTGCAACGTAGAGACGGTGGAGGCCAATGATTGAAGGCACTTCTCTAAGCTTTCGATTCAGGTATCCGAGGATTCTCCATTAGCATTTCTCTCGAGCTCCGGTGGAGGTGGCAAAGGTTGCCTCGGGATGAAGCCTCCACGTTCTTGTGGATATCCTTCAAACTCAGGCCTCGGTTGGTAGCCTTGGAATTCAGGTCTCAGTTGGAACGGAGGTCGGTTGTTCGGTTGAGCATATTGTTGAGGTTGGTAATAGGCTTGTTGTGGTACCGGTTGGGGTGGGTAGGTTGCTTTTGGATCCTTCTATGAAAAGTTAGGGTGGTTTCGCCACCCGGGATTGTAGGTGTTCGAGTGTGGATCATTTTGAACCCGACGGGCGTACCCTTGGATAACATTGATGTCGTAGGGAACTCCTTCAAGATTTGGATCGTAGGCCGGCACCATATAATTCGGGCATTCGTGGCCTCCATGGCCGGCCTCTCCACAACACCCGCATACCTCGGCCATCACAACTTGGGTCGATTTTGCATCCCTTAGCCGAAGTTGCTTTAGTTCCTCCTCCAAATAGGCAAGCTTGGCAAGAACGCCATCGTTCGAGGACCCGGTAGCTTGTGTAGCCTTATTAACGGGGGCTCTCTTACGAACGCTCTTCCTTTGAGAATTTTCACTCAACATCTCGTACAGATTGTAAATCTCCTCCTCCGTGTGGCTCCCTATGTCTCCATCAGCCGCATGATCGACCTTATATTGATGGGTTTGGTGGAGACCATCGTAGAAGAAGTGGTTGAGCACACCGAGGCAAAAGTGGTGATGTGGGCATTGGAGTTGATAGCCCTTGAATCTCTCCAACGCCTCGTGAAAAGTTTCGCCTATGTTTTGGCTAAAGCTAGCCATTTGGGCCCGGAGGTCGGTGGTCTTTTGATGAGAGTAGTACTTGCTCATGAACTTCTCGTATACGACTTCCCACGTGTTGAGCGATCTCGGAAGCAATGTCATGAACCAAGTCTTGGCTCGGTCTTTCAAGGTGTAAGGGAAGCATCTCATGCGTAGTTGATTCTCGGTTAGTCCTTGGAGGGGGAGTGTGTTGACGGTTGCAGAGAATTCTCAGATGAAGTTGAGAGCATCCTATTGGGCGAGGCCATGGAATGATGTGAGTTGGTTTAGGTGGATGGTCTTGAGATCATAGTTTTCGGCCGCCTCCCTGAGCACGAGACATGAAGTGTTGTCTCTAATGATAGGTCGTGCAAAATATCTCATGTTCGGGGGAGGTGGTGGTGGAAATTGCTCTCCTTGTTCCTCCATTGATTCGGTTTTGAGCTCGGGTTGTGGTGCGTCGATGTTGAGTTCAACAAAGAGGTCGAATGGCGGTGGCTCCTCTCGGGGTTTACGCCCTCATCTACCTCGCATAAACAAAAACAACAACTATACCCGGTGAACGTACCAATAGGAGGCAAGATCAAAACCAACAAGCAAAAACAAAAATTACCTAGAAAATCAAGAGGAATAGAGAGAAATACGGAAATTAAGAAAAAATCACAAAAATCGAGAGAAACACGAGAAAAAAGAGACAATCAAATAGCAAACTAGGCGTCCTACTTGCCTTCCCTGGCAACAACACCATTTGTTTAGTAGAGATTTGATGGGCAAAGACTAACCGAGTTACCCGACTCGGGTCGATCTCGAGGGAAGGCTGGTCAGAGCTTTGTCTACTAAATGATTGTCCAAATCATAAAAAGGGAAAATAGAATCCTAAACATTCTAAGAAATTGATTGGATGGTTGATTAACACTAAACGAGCACTTAAAAACGAGCAATCAACTAAAAGCAAAATCAAATCACGAGCAATTAGCAAACTAGATCACCGGAGTCTCATGCCATAACCATATCGGGATGATAATCAATCGATATACGGAATAAACGAGCTATGAGCATTAGATTGCTAACCCTAGTAGTCTTACCGAGATCAACAAGCAATTAACGACTCTATCTACTCAAGCAAGCAATCAAGTACAAGCATTTCCACCATCATCAATCAAATCCACATTTACCCTAATGAACATTATAAGTAAAAATGGAGCAAAAACCGAAGTAAAGAGCTTTAAAACTAAATCCTCATTCTTCCATTGTGTAGACGATGAAAAACGTAGTCAAAAGCTCGAAACTTGAAAGAAACCGAATTCGCCGAAAAATCTCCCGGAAAATAGCATAAGCTCCTAATCCAGAGAGCAAAAAAAAACATAAACTAATTTCCCAAAGAGGAAAAGTGAAAAATAAGAGATAGATCCTCAAAATGCAAAGGAACAAAAATATTTTTAGTCCAACCCCAACACACACTAGAAAAATGCACATTTAATAGCACACTCCCGAGCTCTCTACATTTTCCGCGAGGTCGCAGGTCATGGTTGGCATGGGTGTGGGCGTTGGCACCACTCTCGAGCTCGTAGGCAAAATCGCGAGTGTGCGGGCATGCGCGAGGTGCAGCGTACGGGCGTAGATGGGCGTTGGACGTGCTGGCTTGTGGGCATGTCATGCGGCAAAACGCGGTCGACTGGGGCACTCTCGATGTCGCGCGGCAATCCGTGAGGTCCTGAGTGCAGGGCAGCAGTGAGCGGCACACTCTCCAGCTCGTTGCGCATTCCGCGAGGTCGTGAGTCATGCTGGCGTGCAGGCGCGGCACGGGGTGCATGGGCGCGGAGCTCTCGATGTCGCGGGGAGTTCCACGAGCTCACGAGCGCGCAGGGCAGACAGACGTGTAGGCGCGAGCGTGCGCGATTGGGTATTGGCGAGGTCGCGTGCGTGGATGCGAGGTCGCGAGTTGGGCATGCCTAACGTGCGTTCGCATCGACTAAGGCTCGAAACTCTCGGTTGAAAGTGTTCGTACGAATGGCTCGAAAATGCTCGTCTCTTGGGATTTGGTTTGACTCGTCTTTCATCCTCCTCACTCTTTCCTTTTTGTTTCTGGTAACACCCGATCTCCCAAGACCGAGACATTAGTCGTAAGCTGTTTCCGTAGCTTCGTATGAGCTAAGACCGAAAAAGGTAGCACTCACTGGTAAATAGCGCAATACTTCTTCGTGAATCTCCGCTATTTGAATATTGAACATCATAACAACCAATAGGAATGAAACGGCTAAACATAACAAACATGACTCATCATCAACAACAGGCCACTGTGTAGAAAAATGATGCGGGAAAGAGTCACCTCAAAATCAAGTGGCCTAGAAAATGGAACTGATCCTCACAGAATTTAACATCTCTGGAGAAAAAAAATTGTCGAGTGTCGAGATAAAAAATAGACCAACCCTTCTTCCCAAAGGGATAGCCTACAAAAATACACTTGTTGCTACGACTAGCAAATTTGTCACCCGAACGATCCAAATTATGAACATAACACAAGCAGCCAAAAACACGAAGTTGTGTAAGAGGGGGCGGTTTTCCAAAAAGAACTTCATAGGGACTCTTCCCACGTAGGACTTCAGTGGGAGTACGATTGATTAAATAACCGGCAATCAAGACATAGTGTCCCCAAAATTTAATGGGAAAATTAGCCTGAAAATGCAGAGCGCGGGCCACGTTAAGAATGTGGCGATGCTTGCGTTCCACTCGACCATTCTGCTGGGGGGTTGCAACACAATATGTCTCGTGTAAAATACCGTGTTCCCGAAATATGAAGTGAGACACATAAACTCAGTCCCATTATCGCTACGAATAACTTTCATCAATTTATTAAATTGTCCTTGGACCATGGCAAAAAAACTAGTCAAAGTAGCAAAAACACAACTTTTGTAATCCAACAAATAAAGCCACACAGCTCGAGAGAAATCATCAACAATTGTCAAAAATAATCTAGCTCCAGAAAACGAGGGGACTCGATAGGGACCCCATAAATCACAATGAATCAAAGCAAAAGGTTCCAAACTAGTACTTGAACTCAAATGAAAGGAGTCTCTAGTATGCTTGGCACGATAACAGACATCGCAAGCTTTATTGTCAAAACTACTAACATGACTAGAAGATGAATTACAAAGCTTCCCAATAACCTGTGATAGTGGGTGACTCAATCGTTGATCCCACAATTCCACAGATCTGTCAACAGATACCCTAGCCGCCACCATCGTCGTAGGATCACGAAAGAAATATAAGCCCCCCCTTTTGTTCACCCAGCCCAATCACCGTCCTCGTAGTACGGTCCTGTATTAGACAATCGACATTAGTGAATTGGGCTATACACCTATGATCATCTAACAAATGGTATAACGAAATGAGACTGCATTTAAGAGTAGGAACAAATAGAACATTAATGAAGACCAAATTTTGACTAAGTCGAACTTTGTCGGCTTTAGTCGCAATAGTCAATTGGCCATGAGGAAGTTGCACTGGTCGAGGTGAAATATCACAAATATCAATAAGATACTGAAAAAATCCAGTCATATGATGTGTAGCACCACAATCGTACATCCAACTATGAGAATAATCCTTACCAGTTAAATGACTATAAATGGTAGTATCAGAATTATTAGGGCGCACGAGATTAACTAGCGTCCGCCATTGATCAGAACTCAAACCTGTAGATGTCGGGACAGAATTAGCCCCATAAGAGCCAAATTGGATTGGAGAATCAGCAAGTCTTGGCCCAACATCACCAGGCCCAATAAAATATGTCCCAATAATATTAGCAGTGTGGGCTTTGGCAGAAACTGAAGGAACAAGTCGTCGGTCATTTCCAGCGGAAGAGAAAGAGGCACCGATCGATTGACTTTGTCACGCCGGAGACGCGCCGGTAGAAGGAGCCGCTGGAGACTTGTCGGACCACTCTGCGGGATACCCAACAACTTCAAAACAACGGCGCGAATCGTGACCCGTCCGGTTACAATGGGGGCAGGTTCTTACTCAAAAACAAATTGTGGTGTCGTGTCCAGAGAGACCACGAACATTGCACTGGCGATAAGATCGAGAAGAGCAGGAGGAAGATTGGCGTGTTACGGTTGTGGTGAAGCTCAATACGTCGGTCGTCGGAGCAGATGGAGAGGAGAATCGTTCTTCCTGTGAGATGACGAAATTGACCCGTTCCAAAGAGGGTAATTAGGGATCTTGGGCTAAAAAATTAGAACGAGCCAACCCATACACCTCTTTATCCAAGCCCAATAAGAATTGGTGAGTTTCTGCTGCGTCTCTACAATCCTCGAATTCACGGGCATGTCCGCAGGTACACACAATCGGTGGTTGATATGAATTTAATTCATCAAATAGCATTCGCAGCTTGCCATAGTATGCACTGACAGTCATACATTTTTGTACTGTAGAATCCAATTCGCCTTTCAATTGCTGAATTCGAGTGCCGTCAACAACGAAGAAACAACGACGAAGATGATCCCACAATTCTTTGGCGATTTCAATTTGAGGAATGGAGGGTCGAAGTGTCGAATCGATCGTATTCTTTATCCATGAGACCAACATCGACTTATTGACAAACCAATCTTCAAGGACCGGTGAGTTGTCGGCCGGTTTGGGAATAGAACCATCGAGAAAGCAGAACTTTTTGCATGCCCGGAGAGCTTTCCGGAGCGAAGAGGACCATTCGATATTATTTTGCCCTATGAGGAGAACCGTAGAAATCAAGCATCCAGGATTATCACTCGAGGTGATATCATATGGTGAGATTGTTTTATAATTTGACTGAGATCCCGTGCTTGATGACATGATGAAAGAAAAGAATATGATGTCTGTAAAAAATTAGGTATGATGTCAACGGCGAAATTCACTGCTCTGATACCATGCTAAATTCATAAAAGAGAACATGACAATAGGAAGAAAAGAGTTTGTTGAATTGATTGTAGAAAGAGTTTACAGAGAATATATAGAGATTACAAGAAATAAAATCATATCAAATCAAATATCTAAATACCAAAGATAACTATATAAAATATCTTCCATAATTATCTGTTACAAACTACCAAGCCAGGCTCGACAAGCAGCCCGGTTAGTCCAGAATACCACCGACTTCGACAAGCAATCGGTCAGGTGAAAATGTGCCAATGTAATTAAGTGCTAAGAAACAACACAAGCCAGGCTCAACAAGCAGTCCGGTCAGGCCAGAATACCACAGAGTTCAACAAGCAACTCGGTCAAGTGAAAGCTGCCACCGTGACTAAGTAACAAGGTTGTAAGTTGGGCTCAATAGACCGCCCAAACAGGCTAAAAATTCCATCGATTTCAACAAGAAATCCAATAAGGTAAAAATCTTTGGTATGACTAATGCAACAGACTACATAGACCGAGCTAAATAGGTACATCGCCGAGTTCAATAGAAAACACGGCAGAGCTAAGTGGTCGTCGTAATTACTTGTAGTACGAAAAAACAGACAAAGCCGAGCTTATTTACAAGCCCAGTAATACCAAAAAAGATGGACCCAATCGCGATAAGTTCAAAGTCATAACTAAAAAAAAAAAAAAAAAAACCAATACGAACACTCATTTAGAAGCATAAATAATATGGATCGACACTTATGAGTTCAAAACGATCAAATAATGTTCAAAAACAAATGTCACAAGCACCAAACCGGCATCCGTACATAGGTTTGTTCAAATCAAATCACCAAAATAACACAATTATTCAAAGGCCACACTTGGCCATCCGAGAAAGGCACGCAGGCCCAGCACCAAGAAAAATAGGCTATGGAGGGGACCACGAACCGGACCTTGACGGTCTACAGATGGACGGTCAAGTCTGCTTCGACGCCCTTGACAACAACTTAAGTACCAGCTCCCTCATCGGCCCCCAAAGTGCCAGCCCCGCCGCCAGTCTTCTCATCGACTTGATGGCAGATCCCAGAGATTCCATCATCCTCCACAAACCTAAATGGCTTGAAACTGGCTATCCTTTCCACGGGGTTCAGGCACCACATTTTTCGAAGGTTTGGGGCCAAATTTCTCGAGTCCGAAATCCATGTCATCGGCCCAACCTTGAGTCGCCAGCATGGGCGGATTTAGGTAGGGGCCCGTAGGGGCACGAGCCCCTGTAGAATTTTTTCAGTAATATAGTGTATATGTATTATTATTTTGACATAAAATAATACATGTTATTTATTATTATGCAAAATTATTTTAATATAAATATAAAAAATAAATGTTCAGAATGATTTAACCTTCAATAGTATGTTATTTTAAAGTTGTGGAATTTACGCTTAGGATGTACTCAATTTCTTATTTATTTCCTTTTTCCTCACAAAATAAAATTGTGATGTGAAACTCAACCCCAACTATTAAATAGGGAACAACGTGTCTGGTCAATATTTAATCTTTTTATTTTTTTAGTTGGTTAACGATTAATATTCATTTGACCGTTGACATCCGATGTTGACCATTGACTGTCGAAGTAACTGTTGACCGTAGTTTGTGCCTATGTTGTCCTTAAAGTCTGCGTCGGCCCCTGGCTCGCCGGAATACGGCTGCTTCATCCTCCTCGACCTCGGCGATCAAACTCTCTAGAGAATCCCCAATGTCATGCTTCGCGATCTATGTGCCCAAGATCTCCCTGAAATCGTCCAGGGACAGCAGCCCGTGATCGAGTTGTTGGAGCAGCCAATAGAGTTTAGATGATATTATTATAAATAAAAACTTTATTCATAATTATTAAAGAAATAATATGTTTATATACGAATAATTTCAATAATATTAATTAGAATAAAGTACAATATTTGGGTAATTTTCAACGATCTTAAAGGAAGCGGTGACAACTTGCTAAATTACTAAATTCTCGTGCTTGTTTTAGTTTTTGGGTTTATGAGGTATTTTAATTTTTTGTACTTTGTGATGTTGTATTTTGTTTTCAACACTAGCAATTTAATTTTATTATTAATCATGACATACAAATTTTAATCATATTTCAACTTATATTAGTAATGTTGTTGTTAGTTAATGTTAATGTTTTCTTTTATTGTTAAATAGAAATATCACAAAAAGTGTGAATATTTTATGCTATTATTGTGAAATATATATAATTAAATGATAAATATGACTCATTATATATTACAACTTAAAAATTTAAATTTAATATTTATATTTACATTGTTATTGCCAAAAAAAATAAAACAATATGATATTCATTATCTTTTTGTTTTTTTTTTTCGAAACGATAGGGGTGTTATATATCAAAACGCACAACTGTGTACAAAGCAGCCCAAGGCTGAATAATACAACAAGGAACTAGAAACTGAGAGGACGGATCGAAAGTCCGCCTGGAGCCTCGCTAGCCACGCTAGAATAGAAAACACACTACACACAACTAAAAGACATCAGCACACCAACTACGAACGCTCCCCACATGAGAATTGAAACATCTCCAATAGGGGAATCACTACCGGGGCCAACGGCCCAAACCTAAAAAACAAGACCAAAAATAACACAAACACAAAGACAATCACATAACTAACACAAACAAGCACAACAAAAGAAAGACCAAGAAAAAGAGGCCCTTCCCCAACAAACGAACAGCCCCAACCAGCAGTAAACAATCGACACAAGAAAGATTCCAGCCCGAGAATCCACTACCGAAACTGCACAAACGCCTATACAGTAGGAGAACCGAAGCCCCAAACCAATCTCGAATTGACCCGTCTCGAACCGAGAGAGCCCCATTCAGCCCCATCAAGCCCCACCGAATTCGTCTAACACCACTAGCCGAACTCAATCGAAACCGTATCCCCAGTGCCAAACACCACTCGCCGAAGAGTAAGAGGCTAAATCGGGCCCTCAACCCCGACCGCCGCAACACGAAGGCTGCAGCAACCCGGCACCCTGTCCCTCCCAATGACTTTTGCTCTGCCCAACACCGCCAAGAAGAACCCACGACCCCAAACCGGTTCCCACCCAGAGAGCGAGACCCCGCCGGCACAGGAACCAAAGAACCAAAAACGGGAGTAGTAGATAGAGCTTACCTCCACCACAGCGAGAAGACGTCACCACCCACCAGAACTCGACGCGATCTCGAGCACCACCATCAATCGCGGACCCAATCTTGCGACATCAGAGGCGCACACCGTCAAGAGGAAGGACGGGCGATCTTCGACGACCCTTGACCGAGCTTAATTCCCGCCGAGGAAGGCTGAAAATCTATGAATTGAGAGAGACGATGCAGAGAATTGGGGGTAGGGTTTTTTCGCCGTCGGGCTTGAAAATCTCCTTTATACTTAAATATCATATTATTTAATTTTCATGAAATTAAAAAACCAAAGAGACTTGTTAGCACTTTTTAAACTTGTTTTTAAAATTTATAAGATTATTTTAGCAGTTTACAAATAATAAAACTAAAGAGAAGTTAAAGTAATTGCAAATCCATTTTATGAATTTGTAAAAGATACGGAATGAAATCTATATATATATATATATATATATATAAAAGTTGTTGGAAAAATACTTAAATAGAAAGTTTGACTTTCTAATTAAGTAATTTGACTTCCTATTTAAGGAAATATTTTAAAAAATACGTGACTCATCTATTTAGGATTGTTTGTTTCTAACTTTAGTTAAAAAAAAGATATTGTTAGAACTTTCCTATTTACTTGCTATATTTTATGAATTCATTTTTATATGTGTCTTTATATGATTCATTGTCGGTAAATTTTTAAAATGATAAATATGTGTACTAATAATGTTAATAATTTGAATACAGTATGGGATTTCGATTGTCCTATTTAATTGCCATATTTTTTGTATCCATTTTCTTTTATTATACACACACACACACACACACACATATATATATATATATATATATATATATATATATATATATTCTTATTATAAACGCTTTAGAAGAATCATAAAATGAATATATTTATATATTCTATATTCTTTTTATGATTCTTCTGAAGCGTTTGAAAAATGGCAAACATGTGATATTTTTCAAAGTAATATAGGCAATATCTAGCGTGATTTTTGGTCCAATTATTTCTCATTTTTTCGCATATACGTACATATCTATCCCAATACTATAATATTAAATAAATTTCATATTTATTATGATCGGGTATGACTGATGTCGGATATAATTTTTTTTAGGATTGTAAAATATTTTCATATTTGAAAGACCACATATAAATTTATGTCCTAATAAAAATAATTTTCATGAAAATAACTTTAATATTTATTAAAAACAATAATCAAATTATGGCCACGTGTTGTAAATTGTGCATTTCATTTGTTAGTACAAATTTTTATATAAATAAAGTAATAACAATTCTAAATTTTTTTGTGACCATTATTGCTATAATGATTCGATTTTTCATATTAATTGAGAATCTTCCACTGGATCTTCCAGAAAAGCAGCAACAGGGTGAATTCTTGGAAATTGACTCTCAAAAGATCTTGGTCACTGAAGGTGCAGATAAAGATCAGAATTTTCTAGTGGAAATGCCTCACAGGCTCTCTGCCTGTTCTGACAAATCTTAAGAAGAAAGGTTTGAACATTGATGTAATTTGCAGGTGTTGTGGTGAGAGTCCTGTAACTATTGAACATTTGCTATTGAACTGCCCCAGAGCCAGCAGAACTTGGGACTTAGCACCAGTATCTTGGCAGGGCCTCTCTCAGTACACTGAATCCTTTAGAACTTGGTGGCAATTTGTTTGCTCTGCATCTCATTCCACAATTGATGAGCATAGAATACAGTTGTCAACTTATTTGTTATGGTGGCTCTGAAAAACCAGAAACCAGTGGATCTTTCAAGGATCTGTTCCTCCACCCCGGGTTGTGGTTAAGGCAGCTCACTCTGATTGGCTGGAGTTCTCCTCTATTCTCTAATTCTCCTTTTCTTAGTTCTCTTAATCTCCTTTGTTTTGGTGTTTAGTATTAGTTTTTTTGCAAGAGCAAATTATTTTCTAGGCTTTGTAGCAGTGGGGTGATTTGCTCTTTCCTTTTCTCTGTTATTTTTTATGTTTTCGTTGAGGCTCTAGGGCATCTTTGTTGATGTTCCTCTCATGTTGTCTTTCTCTTTGGACTGTGGTTGTATTCGAGCTATGCTCGCTTTTAATTAATAGTTATTTTTATCATTTCGAAAAAAAATATTAATTGAGAATCATTGCAATTTCTTATTCTTTCTGCAACCAACCGTACCACAAGTCTTTAAAAAAAAAAGTCTATTAAATAGGTTATGTTATTAGAAAATATAATTTGAATATGCACGATTAAATTGTAAATATAGTTACAAAATAAAAAAATCAATTTCAAATTTGATATAACTACCATAATATTACCTTACCGTTGATATCTCAACATTGATAACAAGTTCCTTTAATTTTTATTCAATGGATAACAAGTCATATACCAAAAATCATTTATTCAAGGAGTTTAAAATAACATTTGATTTTATCAATAACTACAACAAACCAGTTTTTTCAAGATTCATATTATGATTCACAATGTCATAACAAAACTCATGAAAAGTAATATATTATAAAGAAAATTTAAAATATTATATATACATTATTATAAATTATAAGGAAAAAAATAATATTAACGTAATTAGAAATTAAGAAAAATTTAACTTCAAAATGATATATATTACTATCTTTTTCAATGAGGGTTTTTTCTTTTTTTTCGTAACGATAGAAGAGATATATATCACAATAAAAACGGGAACAATGTACAACTACAATAAGACTGAAAAAATGGGAGGATTCGCATGCAAGTGGCCTAGACGCCCAAACTGGACTAACACCAACTAGGAGGAATCACTAAGCCGCTGCAACATGCCTAACTTAGAAGAAATGCTCAAAATAGATGAACTAAAACACAAAAAAAAAAGCAAAGGAAAAGAATAACACAAAGAGAAAAACTCTATCCATTCTTTCATGGCACAACTGAGAATCTGACTAGTGGGGATGTAAGTGCCTTCAAAGAGCCATAAGTTCCTAGAGCGCCATAGCCACCAGAGCATATAGGTCGTCAGCTGAATTCTATCTTATGCCACTTCACATTTCTTGCTTGAGCAAATGTGTCTCCACCAAGAACAGAAGTTCAGACTGGTCTCTTGCAACCTGTCCCATTGGATTGGTCCAGTGTCCCACAGCTTCTTAGCATTTGAACAGTAAAAGAACACATGCTCAACAGTTTCTGGTTCAACACCATAGCCTTGGCAGATGACATCAACACTAAGACCTTTTCCTCTCAGAGAAGTTTTAACAGGCAAAGTTCCAGAACAGCATTTCCAAATGAGATGTTTGATTTTGCTATTAATTTTCAACTTCCAAGTTAAGACTCTGGCAGATTTGGCTTCCTTAGAGGTGTGACTGCTTTCAAGGATGTCAAGGGATTGCATTTTCCTGTGCATAAGATCATAGTATATTGAAGAAACCGTGAAATAGCCTTTGTTGTGTAAGCTTCAGTAGATTATGCCACGCCTAGATGGATTGATAGTTGAGATATTCAAAATGGCAGTGCTTTCAGCTTCCCCAAAGACTTGCTTGACTAGCCAGTCATTCCAACCAGTATGGCTGTCATCAAAGAGATCTTTAACCCTAGTAAGATGGCCTCGGACAATGGGCATAAGGTTTGGCTTCCTCTCCATCAGAGAAGGCACCCAACCAGGATCTTCAATTCTAGTGGATAAACCATCTCTAATCTCTGTTCTGAATCCTCTAGCAAAGTCAGGAATGATACCAACCCAACTATTCCAATGCCATGAGCAGCCTTGGGATTTAGAAGCTTCAAAGATGGATGAATTAAGAAAATACCTGCTCTTTAAGATTCTACTCACCAGCAACTCAGGATTAGCAGTGATTCTCCAAATTTGTTTGCTGATAAGAGCTTTGTTAAGAAACACAACATCTTGGAAGCCTATGCCACCCTCACTTTTGGAGATTGAAAGAGAGTTCCAGGATTTCCAATGAAGACCCCTATCTTGGAATTCACCCTTACACCACCAGAATTGAGCACAAAGCCTGGACATTTCCTTAACCACCGTGTTAGGAATAATGAAGCATGACATTGTGAACACATACAGGGCATTTAAGACAGCCTTAATGAGAACTTCTCTGCCTGCTGAAGCCAAAAGCTTGTTTTTCCAACTGGATAATTTTGAGTTGACAGCTTCCAACACAAAAGCAAAGGCCTCCTGTTTGAATCTGCCAATCCCTAAGGGGAGACCAAAATATCTGCTTGAATGATGAAGTTTAATCCCTTGAAGAGACATATAAATGCTTTGCTGCAGAGAGAGGGGAGTGTTCTTGCTAAACATAATTGTGGATTTACCCATATTAACCCTTTGCCCTGTGAACAACCTGTATTTCTCCAGAATCCTAGTGAATACATTGACCTAATCCACTACAGCTTTACAGAAGCACAAGGTGCCATCAGCAAAAAGAAAGTATGAGAAGCTGGGGCCATCTTTTGAAAGTTTTAACCCACTGAGAGAACCATTCTGGACTGCATCTTGAATAGCATAGAGAAGCTCGGCTATAATGATGAATAAGTATGGAGATAATGGATCTCCTTGACGAATTCCTCTTGAAGGTTTGACAAAGCCGCATGTTGTCCCATTGACATTGAAAGAGAATGTTGCAGGAGAAAGACAAGACATTATCAGATTGACAAATTGCAAGCTAAATCCCATTTTAACCATAATTCTGTGAAGACTGCCCCACTCCACACGATCAAATGTCGTCATTAAGTCAAGCTTGAGAGCCATAAAATAATATTTTCCAGATCTGTGCCTACTCAGGTAATGGAAAGCTTCATGGGCAATCATTACATTATCAAAGAGCTCTCTACCCTGAAGAAAAGCAGACTGACTAGCATTGATGCAAAAATCGAGACAGAGTTTCAATCTCAAGGCAAGGATTTTAGAGATCATTTTATAAACCAAACTACAGAGATTGATTGGCGTGAATTGACTGAGGGATTCAGGGTTTTGACATTTTGGGATCAAGGTCACCAAAGTATGGTTCCAGTATTTCAAAAGGGTACCTGATTCAAAGAAGCTCTGAATTGCTGCAATCATGTCTGCCTTGATAATATCCTAGTGTTTTTGGTAGAATAAAGCATGCATTCCATCCTCTCCAGGTGATTTCTCAGATTAGAGACTGAAAAGAGCAGAGTGAATCTCTTCCTCTTCCACTGGTTTGAGGAGATTGAGGTTCATATCTTCAATGATTGTTCTAGGGATAAGGTGAATGAGGGACTCTCCTCCCCTTGAATCCTCAGATTTGAAAAGAGTGCCAAAATAAGAAGAAATGTGATTCTCTAACTCAGCCATGCCGGTAAACACTGTGTTGTCATCTGAAATGAGCCTGGAGATAGAATTCTTTTTCCTTCTGAGTCAAGTGTAGGCATGAAAGGATTTGGAGTTGGCATTACCTTCCTTCCAACGTTGGATTTTGGCTCTTTGTCTACAGAACAATTCTTCTTGTCTGTTGGCCTTATCTAGCTCATGCTTCACCCTTTTTCAATCCTCCCAGTTCTCCCCTCTACCAACTTCTCTGATTTCTTCCATTTGAACAAAAGGAGCCTCTATGTTACTCTGATTTTGAGACTTAAACTTGGAGCTCTAATGGATTAGGGCCATTCTAGTTTCTTTAACTTTCTCTTTATGATGAAAAAAGGTGTTCCATAGTGAGGTTTAGCCCAAGCAGTAGTAATGACCTCTTTGAGACCATCCTTCTCAAGCCATCTGCTATCAAATTTAAACCTGCTTTTAAGCCTTGGCTTAGTCCTCCCACATTATAGAATGATCATGGAGTGATTAGAGGCACTTCTTACATAGTTCAACACAAATGCATTTTGGTTAGCCTCTAGCCATGAAAAGGATGCAAAACCTCTGTCCAACTTCTCCTCAACAAACCCCTCTGCATTCATATTGTTTGCCCAGGTGTATTGGTAGCCAGTCATATGGATATCTTCCATCTTCATTCCAGAGATAAACTTGATAAAGTCTTCATAACTTTTAGTGGTTCTTCTTCTACCTCCTCTTTTTTCAGCATGAGAGCAAATGTCGTTCCAATCTCCCATGGAAAACCATTCCTCCCCCCCCCCCCCNNNNCCACAAAGATATGTCTGAGAGAAGAATTTGCCTTTGTGCCTCCCTTACAGTCTTGTCTGAGTTCATGTAGACGAATATGCCCCAGGATATCTGATTATCAGCTTTAAATTCTACTGCTATGTAGAAATCTTTGCACGCCACCTGAATAATATCAACTTTAGAATTCCAGCATAAAGCTAGACCTCCACTTGCTCCTCTAGGATCCATAATTTCACATCTGTCCTTGTAGCCAGTAACAACCCAATTAACCCGCTACAGAATATTGTCTGCTTTGGGTATACACCAGATCATTCCCTCACGGTTTTGCCTTTGGGAGCTAGCTCACCAAAACGCATCATGTAGGTTGAGGTATCCACAACTACTTATATATCATGCTTCGTTCTTCTCAACAACCAATGTGGGATATCTTGATCCACCCCCCTTGGAGGGCCCAGCGTCCTCGCTGGCACATCGATCCAGGTACTGGCTCTGATACCACTGTAACAGCCCAGTTAACCTGCTACAGAATATTGTTCGTTTTGGGTATACACCAGATCATTCCCTGACAGCAAATCAGATATCCCACATTGGTTGTTGAGGAGAACGAAGCATGCTATATAAGTGGTTGTGGATACCTCAACCTACATGAAACGTTTGGTGAGCTAGCTCCCAAAGGCAAAACCGTGAGGGAATGATCTGGTGTATACCCAAAGCGGACAATATTCTGTAGCGGGTTAACTGGGTTGTTATCAGGATATCCCACATCGGTTGTTGAGGAGAATGAAGTATGCTATATAAGTGGTTGTGGATACCTCAACCTACAGGATGCGTTTTGGTGAGCTAGCTCCCAAAGGAAAAACCGTGAGGTAGTGATCTGGTGTATACCCAAAGCGGACAATATTTTGTAGCGAGTTACCAAAGGCAAAACCGTGAGGGAATGATCTGGTGTATACCCAAAGCGGACAATATTCTGTAGTGGGTTAACTGGGCTGTTACAAAAGGATCCAGATATCCCACATCGGTTGTTGAGGAGAACAAAGCATGCTATATAAGTGGTTGTGGATACCTCAACCTATAGGACGCGTTTTGGTGAGCTATCTCCCAAAGGCAAAACCGTGAGGGAATGATCTGGTGTATACCCATAGCGGACAATATTCTGTAGCGGGTTAACTAGGTTGTTATAGTGGTATCAGAGCAAGTACCCGGATCGATGTGCCAGCGAGGACGCTGGGCCCTCCAAGGGAGGTGGATCCTGATATCTCACATTGGTTGTTGAGGAGAACGAAGCATGCTATATAAGTGGCTGGTGGATACCTCAACCTACAGGACGCGTTTTGGTGAGCTAGCTCCCAAAGGCAAAACCGTGAGAGAATGATCTGGTGTATACCCAAAGCGGACAATATCCTGTAGCGGGTTAACTGGGCTGTTACAGTGGTACCAGAGCCAGTACCCAGATCGATGTACCAGCGAGGACGCTGGGCTATCCAAGGGGGATGGATCTAGATATCCCACATCGGTTGTTGATGAGAACGAAGCATGCTATATAAGTGGCTGTGGATATCTCAACCTACAGGACGCGTCTGGGTCAGACCAGAACAAAACCCTGCGGTTTAGACCAGCAGGGACAATATCCTACCACACACCGCTGTGCGATAGGGTTAAGGCAAGCCTTAACTGAGAGGACGCATTTTGGTGAGCTAGCTCCGAAAGGCAAAACCGTGAGGGAAAGATCTGGTGTATACCCAAAGCTGACAATATTCTGTAGCGGGTTAACTGGGATGTTACATAGCCTAACTTCTTGCATATAGATTTCACAAAAGAATGTTGTCTCTTAGTTTCAGAAAGAAATAAAAACACTGGGTGGTGAGCCTTGCAGTTCTCTCTGATTTGGGAAACTGTAGATGGCCCACCCAGCCCGCTACAAATCCACACTGCAGCTAGCATTGGTCACTTGGGTGCCACTCTAGCCTGGCCACCCCCACCTTCTCAACCACAACTTTCCATTTCTTCCCATCAGAGGCATCTCTGATCTCTTCTTCACAATCATCAGTATTATAGACTTTGCTCATTCTACTTCTTTTATTGCCTGCAGCTGTCTTCTCAATATGATCATTTTGTTTAAGCAATCTGCCCTCTTTGTTTCTTGCTCTTTTCTAGGTCCTTGAAGTAGCCTTTGTTGATGGAGAAGCCTCCATGACTGCTAGATTTTCTTCTGGAAAGCTAGGTGGCTCATTTCTAAGCTCCAACTTCGTATCTCTGATTTCCATTTCCAGCATTTGAGGAACTTTGGTCTCTGAAATAATCCCCTAGGTTGCCTTCTTGACTACTGAACTAGATGAGAATTCTAGTTGTTGGCCAGGTGAGCTTATTTTGTCTTGTAGAAGCATTCATAGGCCTGCTATCCTCAGATTTAGAGAGTTTACTCGGGGAGGGAGAGTTCTTAGAGCTGGAGTTGTCCACTTCCACCCAAAACTGCCCCTCTGATGCCTTCAACCAATCACCAAATTGTTCTCTTTTAAGGGTGTGTGCTCTGATATCAGACATTCTCTGGGAGAAATCTCCATCGAGATGCCCTATCGTGCCACAGTAATTACAGACGTTGACTAGTTTTTCATATTGAAAGCAGACATTAACAATGTGATCGCCCAATCTGATATTGGTGCATCTGGGAATAGGTTCGTCTAAGTCCAAACATACTTAGAGTCTTATCATTGTCCATCGCTTCCTGCTGTGATTAAGACCACATTCAGCACCTCTTTAAAAACACTGCCAATCTTCACTCCCACCTCGGTACTGAGCCAATCCAAAGGGACATTGTGAGCTTGGACCCATATCTGTAATTCCTTAACCCCTTGTGGTTGATGTTCATTCCCTACTTCTATTCTTGCAAAATGAGGTCTTGGTTGTCAAAGGTCCAGTTAGTTTCCCCAGCCACCCTTTTCATGTCTTCTTTGTTCTGAAAAATGAATTGAAAGAAATTGTCGCTCAGCTTTTTTACCTCCATTGGGTTTTTCAATCTCTAGATATTCGACATTGTACGCTTGACTCCAAACCAGCTTGCTTTTCTATTGCCCACAATTTTTCCAAACAAGCTTCTATGGCATTCCTCTGCGCTAAACCGGATGTCATCCTGGGCAATGTTCGTTATTTTCCTCTCCTTGTCCGAGAGAGAACAACTCTTCAAGCGTTTAGCCAGTTCGTCATCTTTCTCTGAATTTGCTTGGTTACTCATCGTATAAGCAAGAGATAAAAACCCTAATTCAAATTCGTCGATACTCTCAAGAAAGAAACAAGGTGGAATGAAAGAAAGATAATCCTAACAAGATGGAATCAGAAAAAATAGCTTCAATTATTGCTCTAATCGAGAGAATTGCTGCTCCCAAATGAGAGAATCGTTGCTCCCAAATGAGGGTTTGATCATAATATTTGTCATAATTTTTAACTTTAGTATAACTTATTTAAAAATCTATCTATCTATATATAAAAAGGTTGTTGGTTAAATCCTTTTTAGAAACTTTTGTCCAAAAAATTATACCTTTGACATTCTAACTATAGAAAGCTTGAAAAAAAACCCCCCAATTTAATATCACATTTTGAATTCAAATTTTTTTGGTGTAGAGAGATAAAAAGACACGAATTTAATATCACATTTTGAATTAAAAATTTTATGGTGTAGAGAGATTATAGGAATGTGTGGATAACTCACTAAAAGAGATAACTACGGTCATTATTTTTTAACTAATCTCTTATATTGATTTAATATATGAAAGGTAATCACGTGCTCATTACACAATTCCATTCAATTTGGTTTCCTATATAAATGTCATTGGATAAATAATAATTTAAATAATACAATACAATAACATAAATAACAATTTAAATACTACAATACAAATACATGTTTTAATCGGATCCATACAATCATAAAAACCTCATAACATAAAACATAAATTCCATTCCACTGAAAAATATATTATTATACAACTTTGATCAATAAATAAATTAATAATCCATTGGATAGATAACAATTTAAATAATACAATACAATTACATGAATAACAATTAAAATACTACAATACAAATACATGTTTTAGTCGGACTTAACAAACATAAAAATCTCATAAAATAAAACTTAAATCCCATGCCACTTAAAAAATACATTATTATACAACTTTGATCAGTAAATAAATTAATAATTAAATATATTAATTTGTTAATACTGCAATTCTTTGTACACGAAAAAACATCTATACTGCTTAGCCATCTAACTGATTAGGCCTTATCTTCTCATCATATTATTCAAACTTCTATTTTAATGGCTATCAATGATTATCTAATGACTATCAATTATTATCAAATAACATTTAAAAAACACGTGTTCACTAAAATTAGTTAAATTAGACAAAAAAAAAAAACTTAATTATAGATAAATTATGGAAACCAAAATCTGTTACGAGAGAGATATTTAAACTTATTTATAGAGAAATTAATTTATCATTCAACTAATTTGCACTTATCTTATCATCCCACCAGAGTTTGAGTTTATTAAAACTCATATTTCAATGGTTATCAACTATCATCCAATGCCTTTACAATGAACACCCGAACGTCCATCACGTATCACAAAAAACCCACTCTCATTTGGACGTACAATCAGACAAGCATAAAAATGGCAAAAGCATGGGGAAACATCAATCAAGTAACAAGGACCAACAGACCAATGCTCAAGTTAAGAGTGGTTCGGGTTTTTCAAAGAACTAATGTATACTCATCCTACAAGAACATCCTTGAAATTGTCTTTCATGACATTGAAGTATAATCAAATTAATGATTAACTCTTTCTTCTCATATTACACAATAATTCTAATATTATCTTTTTTTTTTTTTTTGGCAGGGCGGTCGAATTACAAGAATAATAAGAGCAGTAAACATCCCAACTTTCATCAATGAATTCCAAGAAGGGGTTGTTTATTCATTTCAAAACTATCAGGTCGAGAGTAACATTGGAATGTACAAATCCACCGTTGCACAATATAGGCTTATCTTACATGGTAGAACTTAACACATAAGCTACAAGGTTGACTTTCCAATTTACCGTTTCGACTTTCGAAGGTTCATCACACTAAATGATGTCGAGAAGATCGACGAATCAATGTTATTTGGTAATTGCATTTTTACTTACTTAAAGTATTTTTTAAAATTTTCATGATAAATAATAATTTTACTCATATTTAACACATGTTTAGATGTCATTGGGATGGTGGTCGAGATAAATCCAATTCAATTGAAGACATACCCGAAAACATTTTGCTTCAGCCATATGATTATCCTATTACTCAAATCGTTGAAACCACATATCCAATGTACAAGGAGGCACCTGACAATCCAAGTTATTTGAAGGATAGGGCTATATTAGCGTCGATGTTGGATGTGATCGAGTATATCAATGAATACATGACATCATTGAATTTGTTGGATGGTCGTATGTACTTGAGCTCTGATAGTATGTGCAAATCAGATTCTAATAATGATTTTTTGTCTGATCTCCATACGCCTGAGTTTTTAAACAGTATCAAGTGTTCCGAAATACCGAACCATGAGTTGTATTTGAAGATTGTAACTCCAGTCATGTTGTTGCGAAACATAGATCATTCTATGGGTTTGTGTAATGGGACATGATTGGTTATGACAAAACTATCCACTCACGGCAGCAGTTTTCCATTATGGTTTCTTACGTCGTGACTATAAACAAGAGTCAGGGACAATCCTTATCTCATGTTGGCTTATTTTTAAGAAACCAGTGTTCAGTCATGACCGGTTATATGTTGTTGTCTCCCGTGTCACTAACCGAAAAGGGTTGAAAACCTTAATTTGTGGCGAAGATGACGTGCCAAAGAATCAAACCAACAATGTTGTATATAGGGAAGTGTTCAATATTCAATTTACTTATATGTTTATATGTTTATTCTTATGATCATGATCATTTTGTTATTACACAATTTATATATAATTTTGCCTTCTGAAAAGCACATAGATAATAATTTTCCCGTGCATCGCAAGGGTGATTACTAGTTGCAAAGAAAAAAGTTGGGTTGCAAATTTTGCATCCAGATGCAAGTTTGAGCTCAAAGGAGGAGAGATAAGCGGCCAAACGGATGTCGATCGGATGGAGGGAATAATACTGCAAATTTTGCAATTTGCAGTACGGGTGGAGAAGGTCTAAATGCACAACTGTATGGGGCCAAAACTTCGGAGGATCGACGTCCATCACAACTATAGTCAATATTTTTATAAGTGATAGGTTGCTAATACGTGCGCCGACGCCTTCGTACTTCGCGATATTGTGTAGAAACTCGGATGTTGGTCCTATTTCTAACACAATTCTCTTTGTAAACTCACAAGAATAAACACACGATAATTTTGAACAAACATTCGATTTTCTATTAATTTCTTGACATGAAAAATAGAATGACAATGAGTAGTATTTATAGAGGTTAACTAGGTCTAATCCTAAACCAACTAGATTCCTATCTCATGGAAATAGAATAAACTCCTAAGGCAACTAGATATTTTAAAATCCTAATCTTACTAAATAACTAAATAGGCGCATGCCTTTATTTCCTAATCCAAAGTAAAGTCCTAATATAATAAGGTAGTCTTGCTTGCGCCGCACTTCTTCAAGAACCTTAGCTTCCTATCGCACGCCATTCCTCGTCGCCCTCGACATCGCACGCGTCCCTATCCCACGCGTTGTTCTCGACTCCCGTCGCGTGCTCGACCGTTACTCACTGCGCGTGCCCGCCTGTCGCATCCTGCGCGTGCTTGCTGTTAGTGTTATATGCTGAAAGCTTGGCTTTGGATGATATTACACTTTTACCCTTAATGAATGAGAAACATATTAGATTAAACAAGTTCTACATCCTGTTGTTTTGCATTAGATAGTGTGGGTCGTCATCGGGCGAACCGAAGATCATGCTATCAGTCACTCACATAACAAGAATAAGTGGTTCACAACCCAGATAGACATGAACACCCCATCGTGAACGGTTGTAGTATCAACTGTACAGTTTGTCTTGACTGATTAGTTGCACTAGTACATTTATGTATTGAACAGGATCCCAAAGAAGAGCAGTTTGATTTATACTGATCATCGTAAACGAACAAGGCTCGATTAATTGGTGCGTACTCTTAACCCGTAAGATATTAAATAGACATATATGTGTAGTATTTATTACTTTGATTCACATGGGTGAGGCTTAGTGAACTGGGCCAATAGACTCGTTGTCTTGGGTAATATTGCTACATGTAGGATGTGTTGTTAGGATATTTACGGTCACCATGTGCGTTAGTTTGATGATGTCCCCGGAGTGAGTTCATGAAGGATTATTATGCTAAACCATGCAGGTGGATTAAATTTCGGCATAGTAATAATGTGATGAACGTGCGCTAGCTTCGGTGAAATAATAATAAATTAATTAATTCTTGATTGTCAGTACTCAAATTAATTAATGGACATTATATCTTAAACATGGTGAGATAAATCGAGTAATTATTATTGGAGTCTCAATTGTAAATTGAGCTAGGAAAAGAGAGTGCAATAATATTATGTTGGTGGCCCATTTAATATTATTTAATTAATTAAATAAGTGGCTTGGTCCACAAGTATTTTAATTATTTAAGGAGCCCTAGTCCTAATCTCCTAAGTATCCCTACTATAGCTCTATCATTAAGCTCATGGGAAGAGAAGAGAATTCCACATCTTGAATATCATGCCCGACGCCTCTCTTCTCTCTCTCAGTTCCCATTCGTGCTTTATCTTCTTCTTATTGTTCCATCGGTACAAGATTAAGAGGTGTTTGAGATATACAGTAGAACATCTTTGGGTAAAGTGAGACGAAATATATTTTTTCGTACTGAACTAACCGGAGGTCCAATCAAGAAGTGCAGCATACCCAGATGACTGTCTCGACGAGAGCTTTCCAACGCTGCCAAGATCGCTGCCATCCGACATCAGACGCACCCTCACGTGCTGCCGAAATCTCCCAGGACTGCATCTTGTCTTCTTCCATTTATGCACCCGTTTAATCCAGTTTTCGATCCGATCTTGTTTGTGCAACCCTAGGTCGCGATTTGCAGTCAACTATTTATTGGTGTTGTTGTGTATGGCCATCCATAAGATCAGCCAGATCGCCATAAATTTTAAGCCGTAAGTTCTCTACGCAAACCTTTAGATCCGTTGCGCATAGGTTTACGTTTGCTATTGAATTCGTGATTTGTGCATAACGAGATCTTCATTGATCCCAACAAGTGGTATCAGAGCTTGGTTTAATTCGTTGTGTACAAGTTCAAATTTTTACGGCTTTATTTGTCAAGATGTGTTCAAACGCAGCCATATATTGGATTATATTCGCATAACTCGGTTTTGCAGGAATTAGTTTAATCCACTATTACGGCCGATTATATGTTTGAAGAATGTTGATGAATGTGATGTATGGTTTTAAATATGTTTTTAAGCCTCGGACGTCGAGGAATTTGATGGATGAATGTTTGTAATAATTATTCGCCCGGGGGTTGACCGGATAGATTTAATTATTTTGTTTAGAAAACATGTACATCCATTTGTTGGATCTAGGATCGGAATATGTAATTTTGTAAATTATATTTTTCGGGTTGTGATGATTGATTAATTGGCGGGAGATCCCAAGAGATCAACGAGCCTCGAAAGACCAACCGGGACAAAGCCCGGAGACGCACACGGACACGCGAGAGAAAAAAAATATTATTTTTTCCGACCACTGGCGGTCGGGCGGTGGCGACGGCGGGCTGATGGCGGTGGAGAGGTTTACTTGGTGTCCAAGAAGCACAAGATTTACAAGGATTCTACTGCAGTGGGAGTTCCAGTTGAACAGGGAAAAAATATACAAGGTTTCCTTGTTTATGGGAACTCAATATTTAATGGCAATAATAGTGGATTTATTTATTTATTTAACTTCATTATGCCATTAATTATTTATTTATTTATTTATTCATGTTAATTAATTATTGTACTTGCATGGGATTAATTTAGAATTGTATATTTAATTATGCATGTTAATTGATTATTGCATTTACATATGATTAATTTAGAATTGCATAAATATTTAAGGGTTAATTGCTAAATAAACCTTAAACTTTTTGCGTTTGGCAATTTTACCCAAATCATTGGGTAATTGCAATATAATCTCGACCTCAATTTACTTATTGCGAGTCGATCCTATAATTGATTGGACCTTCAAAAAAACTGGTCAATTTGAAGGCGATTCGAATAGATCAGAGCTCATATTAACCGGTTCCCTCCAGATGTAGGAGGATACTCATCACCGGTAGCTTACAATGACGTGGAATTTTCGGCTTTGTGCGTGGATATACATTGAATACGTGGAAATTGTCAACTTGCTACGTGGATGACATAAAAACTCGTGTCAATAGTAGACTTGGACACAAATCGATCCATAAATTGATCCACAAATCCCTAAAATCAATTGCTCTGCACCAAAATTTGCAATAAGTAAATTGAGGTCGAGATTATATTGCAATTACCCAAAGATTGGGATAAAATTGCCAAACGCAAAAAAGGTTAAGGTTTATATAGCAATTAACCCAATATTTAAATAAGTAAAAATCCTCATTTAAATTATACTAAGTTTGAGAAGTGATTTTAAATTAAAGTTAATTGTAAAATTTCTATGGCCTCCATTTCTAATTTGTCGGTAAATCAATTAATTACGGTTATGGGCTCCCCTTCGAGTGACATCGCTAAAATTAATTGTAGGAAATTACCAGGACGAATTTATAGTTAGACGATTAGAGGGATGTAACGCCCCACTTTTATTTGCAAAAAATCGGAATAAATTTTTCAAAATTTATTTCAATAACAATAATTGAGGCGCTACTCTTTTTCAAAACAATAATCAATACTCATAATCAGTAATAAAATCCTAATAATACCATAATAATCCAATAATGATCTAGGGAAATAATCCCTATCAATATTCCAATAATTCAGTACTAACGAAAAGCAATAATCAATAACAACGCAATACTATCCAAGTTCAGTTCAAAGCGGAAACATTTATTCAAATTAAAGACCACCACTCGCGTCCCTTACGTCGTGTCGCGTAAACTAACCTGCATCCATGAAGAGCAGGTGGGGATGAGCACAATAGGAAAGTCGAGGTGCTCACCGCTATGCAATAATTAATATCAATAACTATAAAACAATTTAAGTATGGTCGCAGCATGTATACGAATCAATAATCGTCCCATCTCCTATCAATAATCAATAATGGTTGCGGTTGTTGTGTGCCCTTGGGCGGCGGTGGAGGAGGAGGAGTTTGACGCAGGGGCGATCGCGGAGGAGGCGGTGGAGTTTGTCGTGGGGGCGACTGTTGTTGCGACTCTGGCCGAGATCCGCCAGAGCTGGTCGAGCCATCGACTTTATCACCGGTCGATCCGGCGACAGTCCCTGACTTCTTCTTCAGAGGAACCTTCCTCCGGGGGATGTTAAAAGTAGAAGCCTCTACACGAATACAACAGGGAAATCAAGATAAATATCAGTTTTTCACTTCAACAGAAATAGGAGCATACAAGTAAACATTCGAGCAACTGTATGGAGAATTACCTGGATCGTTGTCAATGCGAACAAGATCGAGAACCTCCTCAGTAGAAGGAGAGAAGGTTTTGTGGGTAAGTAGACCACAGAAGTGAAGAAGATTGTCATCACAGAGAAGTTTTTCAGACGCAACGGTCTTGGAATTCGAGGTATGGATCCGTTGGTCGAAGAGGGGGTTCGCTGGAGGGGCCGAGGCTGCATCTTTCGAGACATCACTGACCCAAGGGACGGAAGGCCAAGGTAAAGGGACGTCAGGTCGAACGAAAATGAACTTATCGCTCCACTTGGGAAGGTTGGAGGGGATGTCGTTAATGAAGTGCGCACCATTGCGGCTTTTTAGGTAGAGACCCCGGCCCAGTTTAGAGGGGCAGTAACAATAATGGAAGAAGTCTAGGTCGAATCGAACTAGACGGATAAGACAAAGGATGAGAAAAGTGGTGATGAAACGGATGGCGTTAGAAGGGAGTTGATGCAAAGGAAGCGAGAACCACTCGCAGATACGGATTATGTCACGGTTGAAAGGAAAACGCAACCCGAGCTTAAACTGGACCTCGAAGAAAGGGTAACAGTCTCGAGGAGGATGATCATACCGATCAGAAGGGGAAGATCTAATGAACGCCCAACCAAGAGGTTGGACGATTTTGTCAGGGTTAAACCAGGGATGAGAAAGGGTAGTAGAAGATGAGCGCTTGGAAAGTTTTTTGGTCGAGGACTGTTTAGGGGGAGAATTTGAAGAGGAAGGAGCAGTTGGCTGTGAAGAAATAACCTCGCCCTCCTCTGGATCATCTAGCGCACCAAGAGGAGGTCGACGGCTGCGAAGGAAAATGTTATCCATGGTGTCGCCGGAATTGGATGAAGCAACACGAGCTGTGAAAACACGGGTAGGAACAGTATCACCGGGGCGAAGAATCGAGAGAGGAACGGCTTCAAGTGCGGAAGGAAAGATCTCAACAAAACCAGAAGAGGAGGTCGAGGTAGCAGGATCTGAAAACAAAAGTAGAGAGGAACAATATCAAAAAGAGGAATTTTGGCAAAAAGGAGAAAGGTAGGAGGAGAAGGTTTTACAAATTAGGGTTCCACGAAAGGGGCTATTTTGAAGAAAAGGAACAGGGATTCCGAGAGAATTTCAAAGGGGAAGAGCGAAATCTACAACGATCAACAGACAAGCACAAAAATTCAATGCACAGACTCAAAACATTCAATCAGCAAACTTCAGATACCCAATCCGAAAGAGAAAAGAGAGAAAAAATTTCTCAAAACACAAAAGCCCAGATACAGGAAGTACAAAATCAGGAGAAAAACAACTTACTCATAGTCGCGGGGGAGAGAATCGGGAAAAACTTGAAAATTGCAGGAAAGATCGCCGACGGAAGCTAAGATTTTTTGCAGAGAGAACTTTGAACGCAGAGGAATTTGGGAGAGAGGAAGGTGAAAAAAGTCTGAAATTCTGCTAAGTACCGATTTTATACCCTGGAGAGTTCAAAGGGTGAAAAAGGAGGACCGTCCGATTAAAGTGGGATCGTGCGGCGGAAAAATTAAATTACACGGCACTCCAAGTGGGCACTTTATGCGAGGAGGCGCCATCATTAAAGTACCTGACACACGCGAACAGGCGTGACACGTGGCGAAAAAGCTGGAGCGACAGGAAGGACTTGAAACAGGTGACTTTATTACTGGCAATTAATGGGAAATTATTTGAAAATGTGAGCGGGAAACCTATTACCTAGTCGATATTGAATGACGAGCCATCGAGGAGGTCGATAAATACCAATTCACTCTTAGATCGAGTCGTCCAGACTTGACCAAAGTGGGGGGGACTAGATGATATGGGATATTATATACATAAAGCTAAACCGGTCTTCTGGGCCGGTCGAGAAGGTCAAACCAAGAGGGAGCCGAGCCAAAAGGCGGGAAGATCGAACATTCAGAGAAACAACCAGACTAATGACCGAGCAATCCATCGCTCGACCAGACTAATGATCGAGCAATCTATCGCTCGACCAGACTAATGATCAAGCAATCCATCGCTCGACCAGGATAATGATCGAGCAAGCTAGTCGATCCTAGTGAGATGATCGCCTCAAGGAATTGGTAATCGACCTAGTTATGGGCGCGTGTACCATAGGCGCGCGTGGGAGCCTCTGACCGAAATCTCCAGAGAATATTTACCTCATGTGCTGGGGAAACACGTGTCAATAATGTATTGGGTGATGGTGATAACTACCTCTGACAACTCCCCAACGCCTTGCGCCACCTCTGACATGTGGGCGGCGTGTCAGAGTACGGACGGGCAGCCTGGGCAGCCAGCTCACCTCATCCGGGCAGCTCTTAGGGCAGGTATCTCACCTCTATATAAAGGGGGTGAGCCTTTCTTCCCAAACACATTCTATTTACTCTCTGAATTCCAGTATACTTAAACACATATTGACTTAAGCATCGGAGGCTCTTCACCGGACACAACCCCCGGTGTGAGAGTTATTTGCAGGTCTCCGGCGTTCTATCGGCGAGGACCAAGATCTATCCGTCCAAACCGAACCAGGACGCTTACACTTGCATTAACTGCCGAGCTATATACCGAACGCCTTCCTCGAAGGCCTTACAACGAGTGCCCGGCCAGCAGGAGCAATAATCCACCCCGAATGCCAAAACTCACGCCTTGGCCTTACATACGAGGATCACCAGCCAAGGCTCACGCCCTGACTGCCAACAATAATAAAGGAGACTACCCGAAGGTACGTTCTATAGCTACGGGGATAACCATTCGACGACCAATATAGCTCACATCGAAGGCTACATGGTTCACATGCATACTTTGATCATACCACAACAAAAATAATTAATTAAAGCATAGCAAATTTTACAATTACAACCCACCTGGTATCGGTTGATAAAGCAATTAGTCAGAAGGTCGTAGGTGGTCAAGACACTGCTCTTCAGACACCTACATAAGTCAAGACAGTCCCATAAGCAACTATCTCGACTCTTGCACAGATAACGAGAATTATGCTTAGTCGAATAACATCGACTAAGGAACTCGTGGAAGTTGTGGAGTTGGAATATTAGGACGAATCCTAGACTCGACCAATTAATTACCACATCAATTAATAGATCACATAAAGGCAGGCAATAAATGTTCGACACAAAACGGGTCAAAACGGTTAAAAAGGCTAGTTCGAATTTTATAAGAATAGGGCTAAGGGGGGTTGGACTTGGTTATTTCAATTCAAATTTTTACAGAGTGTTAAGGGCTGAAAAATACATATTTTCACCAAAGGAAAACCATTTAACATGCTTTTAACTATTTTAAATAATTAACTCAAAATCTGACTAGAAACCAAATTAAATCATTTAAAATAGCTACTGCCTAAATTTAAATTTCAAATTTTTGCAGCAGCATGATACGCTGGATAAAAACAACATATTCAAAAATTAGCAAAATCGGACAGGAACTCGATTTTATATGAATTTATTACGAAACAACCCAGAATTAGTTTTCAAGATTTGACAAGGCTACAGGCCATATAAAATTCTTAAATTTTAATCACAATTACTACAATTGCAACATTACAACATATCCAAAAATCAGAATTTTTGAATAAACACACGATTTATAGTGATTTTAACAAAAACCGGCTGCAGCACGTTTTTCAAAAATCCATAACTAATTCAATACACATCGAAACGACGCGAGGCCAAAGGCGTTGCGTCAAGGACAATCCTAAGTCCAATAATCCACAGCACTTCCACATAAAATACTACTTGAAACTCAGTTCGATAATTTTTTCAAAGTGACGGCAATCCCTTTGATACCCAATATTAACAATATATCCTAATTACACACGAAAGCATTCCGAACGCACGTAATTAATTTGAAGATCATACGATCAGCAACGTAACACACATACGAGTACTAACACATAAACACGAACTAGATAATTAAGTCGAGGGGTTAACTCAGGTACCGTTCTCGGGACGGGCTACGAAAAACGAACAACGAAAGGGACGAACGGCGAGTGCACGCGGGGCAGCAGCGGGGCAGCGATTGCACTTGGACTCACGAGCAGGAGCAGCAACGGACGTCGGTGAGCACTGAAGACGGGTCGACGGTGGCCTGCAATGGTGGTGATGGAGGCCTGCAACTGATCGCGGTGCTCGGAACTCGTCGGCTTCGTTTGACACTCCGACAGAACCCGACGGAACTCGACGATCACGATAGGCTCTTCGACGGACCTCGACGGGTCCCGAAAGCAAAAGTTGAACGTTGACGGAGGAGGTTGCCTGTGGAGCTTCGCGAGTAGAGATGGCCGCCAAGCTATGGTCGCTGGGACGTCGCGGTTAACGCGCAGCAGAGAGAAGATCGATGGAGACCTGCAGTGGTGCTCGACGAACAGCAGGGCGTGATGGCGGCGGTTCGCGGAGGAGCACGGCGGCGATGATGGCTGACAGAGGCGGTGACGGTCTGCTGCAAGTGAACGATGATGGCGATGGGAGTTCGATGATGGCGATGGTTCGCGGACAGTGACGATGGTTGATGATAGGATGATGATCGATGATGGATGATAGATGATGGCGGCGAGAGAGAGCGCAGAGATTGAAGGCGAGCTGCGGGAGAACTAAGGTGCGTATATATATATATATACATATATACATACATATACTATTAGATAATTAGGTTTTATTTTCTTGTTTGGCAAGAAAATTCCACACGCACACACACGCACGTGAGGGAGGAAACCGGACCGGGTCAAAAATTCAGTTCATCGGGTCGAAAGCTCGGTTCTAACGCGGCTTCAAGAAATTGGATCGGTTCTCGGGCTCGGTTAAAATCGCACGATTAATAAATTAAAATAAAACCGGACCAAAATATATATATAACACATTTTATTGTTTTATTAATAATACACAATTAAACACATTATTTATTTAAATATAATATAACAATTAGACAATTAATATTAGAAATAGTAATATTACTAATAACAACAAATAATAGCAATTTGGCATTTAATAATAATAATAATAATAATAATAATAATAATAATAAATAAGAAAATTAATAATAACAATAATCAATATTTATTCCCAATTAATCCACGATAAAACGGGGTATTATAAGGGAGTCTTATGAGAGAGTACGGGCTTCCCCTCGGATGGTGTATAATCGAATTTATAAACTCAGGATCGAGAAATGGGATTCACTTAGAATGCGATTTATTTATAACTCCCCTCGGGGTCCCTGAATTTATTGCATGGCCAAATGGAGACCGACAATTTCGTTCATCATGAATTTGATTTTGACTTATGGAAATTAATGGGCCTTTGAAAGCTCTTCTCTTGCGAATGTTGAGTTGTGCAGAGTTGCCCTCGCATCATGCATTAACTCTCGGTGTTTTGAGATGTCGGTGAATTTAAGTTAATATTGTTTGAGGATATCAATATTAGCAGTTAAATTCAAATGTGTTTAATCTGTAAAATTATTTTCGTGTTTCTCAGATATTCATCATGTCGTTCAATCCGTTATCTGTCATTCTAAAAGAAAATCAACTTACTGGTCCTAATTACATTGCTTGAAAGAAGAACTTAGACATTGTGTTGACTGCTGAGGGTTATAAGTTTGCGATTACTGAGGCTTGCCCGGCAGAGCCCGCGACTGATGCTCCTGAGCAGGAGAAATGGGAGTATGCCCAGTGGAAAAAGGCTGATGAGATGGCAAAGTGTTACATTCTGGCATCTATGTCAAATGTTCTTCAACATCAACATCAGTCAATGAATACTGCGGCAGATATACTTTTCAATCTCAGGAATCTGTTCGGACAGCAGTCTAGGGCTGCTAGGCAAGAGGCTATGCGTGCTCTGATGACTACGCGCATGGCAGAGGGCACACCCGTAAAGGAGCAAGCTCTCAAGGTTATGGCGCTACTCAATGAGTTTGAGGTTATGGGAGGTTTATTGACGGGGAAACCCAGGTTGATATCATGCTCTAATCTCTGTCGAAGAGCTTTGATCAGTTTCGGTTGAACTACAACATGCACAAGATGCATATGGATCTTCCAGAACTATTAGCAGAGCTTCAGTCGGCGGAGGTCTTATTCACTCAGGCGCCTCACGCACTGGTTGCCGAGCAGGCTGGACCTTCCAGGCTTCACAAAGGCAGGAAGAGAAACAAGTCTGCAGGAAAGGCAAAGGTGTAGGACGCCCCAGTGGTACAGCGACCGCCCCCTCAGTCTGTGGCAAAGAGGCCGAAAGGTAGATTCCACAAGTGCAACAAGTCAGGACACTGGAAGTTCGACTTTCCTCTCCTCAAGAAAGGTAACTCTCTCGTTAATGTCGTAGAAACATGTTTAGCGGTTGTATCTACCAGAGCCTGGTGTGTAGATACTTGAGCCACTGATCATGTATGCAATTCGTTGCAAGGGTTCCAGGAAACCAGGCGGCTTAGGGAGGGAGAGATCACCGTCTACATGGGAGATGCTACGAAAGTGGAAGCTGTTGCAGTGGGAGACGTTACTTTATCTTTTGATAGTAGTACTTTTGGTTTTGAGACATTGCCTTTATGTTCCTATCTTTAGAAAGATTCTTGTTTCAGTTTCTAAACTTGTTTCAGATGGATTTTCGTTTACGTTTGATGACATGGTTGTTATTCGTTATGGAAAGTGTTTCATTTGTTCTGGTTTATTAGTTGGCAATTTATATGTTCTCAAACCAAACTCTCCCACACTGCAACAAACTGAATTGAATAATGTCACGACTAAATCTAATAAGAGGAAGGAATCTTCGAGTATGAATCAAGCATATCTTTGGCACCTTAGACTTGGGCACATCAACCTAAGGAGGATTCAAAAGTTAGTGGCCAGTGGACTTCTCGATCTATTGGAAGAGAACTATCCAACTTGCGAATCATGCCTAGAAGATAAGATGGCCAAAAGGTCGTTTACGACAAAGGGGTATAGGAGCCAAGAAGTGCTAGGATTGATTCATTCTGATTTATGTGGACCTATGTCGATCCAGGCTAGAGGAGGTTTCGAGTACTTTGTCTCTTTTATAGATGATTACTCGAGATTTGGTTACATTTATCTGTTTCACCGCAAGTCCGAATGCTTTGAAAATTCAAGGAGTATCAGGCAGTTGTGGAGAAGCTTCATGGTAAAAGTATCAAGTCACTTCGATCTGATCAAGGTGGCGAATACCTCTTTGCAGAATTCAGGACATATTTATCAAAAGCTGGGATTGAATCCCACTTGACTGCACCCGACACGCCCTAGCAGAACGGGGTTGCAGAACAAAGAAATAGGACTCTTATGGAAATGGTTAGGTCGATGATGAGTTATTCGAAGTTACCAGATCCGTTCTGGGGATTGGCTTTAGAAACAGCTGTGTATATTCTGAACATTGTTCCTTCAAAGTCGGTCGAAACTACTCCTTATGAGATGTGGAAGGGGCGCAAGCCCAGTTTCTCACAATTTCTAGTATGGGGTAGTCCTGCACACGTGTTAGTGCAGGAAGCTGGCAAGTTGGAGAAACGTTCGGAAGCACGAGTGTTTGTAGGCTATCCCAAGGGAATGAAAGGTGGATATTTTATAGTCCCGAGGATCAGAAGGTGATCGTTAGCACGAACGCTAGATTCTTGGAAGAAGACTATATTATGAATCATAAGCCCGCGAGTAGACTAGTCTTAGAGGAGTTGAGGGATGAATTCGATAGTTCCCCACCGAGTGCGCAAGTAGATACATCACATAATACTGCAACACGGCACACTGAGAGTGTACCAGTGCAGACACTACCTCATCGTAGTGGGAGGGTTTCTCAATTACCCGACCGATGGATAGGTCTTGGAGTGTCTAAGGGCTCAGTTGCAGGAAACCTAGAATCGGACCCAAGAACCTACAACGAGGCACTCAAAGATAAAGATGCAGAATCATTGCATGTTGCAATGAATGCTGAAATGGGGTCAATGGACTCTAATCAGGTCTGGGATCTTGTAAAACCACCCAGTGGGGTACGACCCATTGGATGTAAGTGGATCTACAAGAGAAAGAGAGGATCGGATAGAGAGGTGCAAACCTTCAAAGCTAGGCTTGTTGCGAAAGGTTATAGCCAGATTGATTGTATAAACTATGATGAGACCTTTTCGCCAGTAGCTATGCTTAAATCCATTCGGATTCTCTTGGTTGTAGCCGCTCATATGGACTATGAGGTCTGACAGATGGATGTCAAGACGGCTTTTCTTAACAGAAACCTTCAGGAGGACATATTTATGCAGCAACCAGAGGGATTCATTTCAAAAGGACGTGAGCATTTAGTGTGTAAGCTTAATCGGTCCATTTACGGATTGAAGCAAGCTTCAAGATCTTGGAATATTCAGTTCGATGAGATGATCCAGTCGTACGGGTTCACTCAATGTCCGGATGAGCACTGTGTGTATAAGAAAATCAGTGGAAGCGTGGTGGTGTTTCTTGTGCTGTACGTGGATGACATACTTCTTATTGGAAACAGTAAGAAGGAGTTCTCAGACGTAAAGTTGTGGTTGTCTAAGCAGTTTGATATGAAGGACTTAAGCAGGACACATTCTTGGTATTAGAGTCGTACGAGACCGTAAGAAGAGAATGTTTTGCTTATCCCAGTCATAATACATAGATACTGTCTTGGCTAAGTTCAGCATGCAGGATTCTAAGAAAGGTACCTTGCCTTTCAGGAAAGGAATCTCTCTCTCTAAGGAGATATCTCCTAAGACGCCTCAAGAGATTGAGGACATGAAGACAGTTACTTATGCATCGGCAGTAAGAAGTCTTATGTATGCTATGCTTTGTACCAGGCCAAATATCAGCTACGCCGTTGGCATAGTAGCCAGATATCGAAGTAATCTGAGTAGGGAACATTGGTCTGCGTGAAGCATATACTCAAGTATTTGAGAAAGACTAAGGAGTACATGTTAGTTTACCGTGCAGACAACTTGTTACCTCTAGGTTATAGTGATTCTGATTTCCAGTCAGATAGGGACGAGAGTAAGTCAACCTCTGGTTATGTGTTTACCTTGGGAGGTGGAGCCATTTGATGGAGGAGTGCTAAGCAGAAATGCGTGGCAGACTCCACCATGGAAGCCGAGTACATAGCAGCCTCAGAGGCAGCGAAAGAGGCAGTCTGGCTCATAAACTTCTTAGTGGACTTAGAGGTTATTCTGATTTTTCCACGTGGTATCACCATGTACTGTGATAACAGTGGAGCAGTAGCAAACTCAAGGAAACTACTAGCCCACAGAGCAAGTAAACACATATAGCGCAAATACCATCTGATCCGAGAGATAGTTGGTAGAGGAAACGTTGATGTTGCCAAGATTGCATCTGAGGAGAACCTAGCTGATCCTTTCACGAAGAGTTCGCCAGAGAAGGTATTCGTCAAACACGTGACAGGAATGGGAGTCAAGTGCATGGTGATAGGACCGACATAGGCCTTTTAGAATAACGAATTGATAGAACTATACTTGTAAAAGCGAAAGCTTTAAGTATAAGTGAGAGATTGTTAGTGTTATATACTGAAAGCTTGGCTTTGGATGATATTACTCTTTTACCCTTTATGAATGAGAAACATGTTAGATTAAACAAGTTCAACGTTCTGTTGTTTTGCATTAGATAGTGTGGGTCATCATCGGGCGAACCGAAAATCATGCTATCAGTTACTCGCAAAACAAGAATTAGTGGTTCACAACCCAGATGGGCATGAACACCCCATTATGAATGGTTGTAGTGTCAACTTTACAGTTTGTCTTGACTGATTAGTTGCACTAGTACATTTATGTATTGAACAGGATCCCAGAGAGGAGCAGTTTGTTTTTTATACTGATCTCCGTAAACGAACTAGGCCTCGGTTAATAGACATATATGTGTAGTATTTATTACTTTGATTCACATGGGTGAGGCTTAGTGAACTGGCCCAATAGACCCGCTGTCTTGGATAATATTACTACATGTAGGATGTGATGTTGGGATATTTACGGTCACCATGTGCGTTAGTTTGATGATGTCCCCGCAGTGAGTTCATGAAGGATTATTATGCTATACCCTGCAGG
Organism: Striga hermonthica; assembly: GCA_902706635.1. Lineage (NCBI taxonomy): Eukaryota > Viridiplantae > Streptophyta > Magnoliopsida > Lamiales > Orobanchaceae > Striga > Striga hermonthica. The sequence goes on from CACSLK010000214.1 coordinate 7,277,073, forward strand.
TGGATTAAATTCCGGCATAGTAATAATGTGATGAACGAGCGCTAGTTTTCGGTGAAATAATAATAAATTAATTAATTCTTGATTGTCAGTAATCGAATTAATTAATGGACATTATATCTTAAACATGGGGAGATAAATCGAGTAATTATTATTGGAGTCTCAATTGTAAATTGGGCTAGGAAAAGGGAGTGCAGGAATATTATGTTGGTGGCCCATTTAATATTATTTAATTAATTAAAATAAGTGGCTTGGTCCACAAGTATTTGAATTAATTAAGGAGCCCTAATCCTAATCTCCTAAGGATTCCTACTGTAGCTCTATATATACATCATTAAGCTCATGGGAAGAAAAGAGAATTCCACATCTTGGAAATCATGCCCCACACCTCTCTTCTCTCTCTCAGTTCCCATTCAAGCTTTATCTTCTTCTTGTTGTTCCACCGGTACAAGATTAAAAGGTGTTTGAGATATACAGTAGAAGATCTTTGGGTAAAGTGAGATGAAATATATTTTGTCGTACAGAACTAATCGGAGGTCCGATCAAGACGTGCAGCATACCCAGATGACCGACTTGACGCGAGATTTACAACGCCGCCGAGATTGCCGCCATCCGTCGCCAGATGCGCCCTCACGCGCCGCCGGAAGCTCCCAGGACTGCATCTTGTCTTCTTCCGTTTTTGCACCCGTTTGATCCGGTTTTTGATCCGATCTTGTTTGTGCAACCCTAGGGCGCGATTTACAGTCAACTATTCATTGGTGTGCTGTGTACGGGCATCCAAAAGATCAGCCAGATCGCCATAAGTTTTAAGCCGTAAGTGCTATGCGCAAACCTTTAGATCCGATGCGCCTAGGTTTACGTTTTGCTATTAATTTCGTGATTTGTGCATAACGAGATCTTCATTGATCCCAACACTTGCCCCTCGCGACTTGCGCCATCTCGCCTGCTCGTGCATCGTTGAGTCAGCGAGTGTTGTAAGTACTTTTACCAAAGTTAAATTAAAAGATTTAAACGTCGGGTCGTCTCTCAAGGAAGGTTGGCCGAATTAAATTGTACGTTTATTCAATCACTAAAAAAAACAAAATTCTAAACATTTAATTCAAGATTTTTGGTGTGATTTATCAACTACGAACTGTAGAAATATGACTAGCTATTCCAAACTCACAACTCAAAACACGAATTCAAATAATGAATAAAGGGGATAGGGTATCGGGGACAATCGCTTCTGGTTCTCAATACATTCAACGAGCAATCAAGAGCTCAGTTAAATGACTCAACGAACTACTCATCTAGGGGTCTATTTTCAATAACTCTTCATAACAAGAGGATAGTCGTAAACGAGTAATTCTTAAAACAATTAACATATAAGCAATACTATAACGAACAAGCCTATTCTCAACGAGCCTAGTTCGAATGATTTCTCCCATTTTGGTTCAAAAATCGATTATTTAGATTAAGATGGTGATCAATCATCTAACCCTATGTTAAGCACAACTCGAAAAGATAGAGCAATTATCATGCACTTAAACGAAATCAAACCGGAACGATAATCCCCTAACCCTAGCTAACGAATTTATCTACTCATCAAGATTTCAACATCAACATTCATATCGAACAAAGCCATATTCATGGATGAAATGAAAATAGAAGCTTACGATTAATATGAAGATCCAATGTCAAATCCCGAGTGCGAAACAAATCCAAAAATACCAATATTGGAGTTTTTACTCTCCAAATTCGATCCTAATCAAAAGCTAAGAGAAAAGTGTGTTTGGGAGGGAATGTACGAAGAGAAAATACAAAAACCTAGAACAAAACATAATGAGAACGTTTTTAAAAATATGCTAAATAAAACCTGCCCATCGCGGCTTCCGCGGCCGCGGAGAAGCTCGCAGGCCGCGATGAAAGAACGCTCCGCGGCCGCGACTACTCCTGCTGCCGCGACAAATTCTGCTCAGTGGTACCCCGCGGCCGCGGCGAAGAAAAATGGGCGCGAGGTAATTTTTTTCACCGCGGCCGCGGGAAGACCGTCACGGGCTGCGATGAAGGACTTTAGGCTCAGAAATTTTTCAGGCTCACGTATGCCTCTGGACTCGGAATTTAGTTCCTTTTTATTCTTCTCGACTCGACCCCAACCTCCTAGGCAGCAATCACCGCATGGCTACTTACCGACCCACCTAACCTGCATATCACCACCGACAAGAAAAATGCAGAAAACTGAGAAAAACGAACAAGAAAACCAAAAATGAACAAATAAGGAAAATACACGATAAGACACAAAATGGACCGAGAACCAAAGAAAAATGCCTAAAATGGGGAAAAATAAAGATGAAATAAACACGAATAACACGACAAAATGAAACGAACAGTGAGTGTCCCACACGCTAGCCTCTCCACGCTTGCGGGTTCGCCGATCGCGCTTCACGACCCAACCTTCCATTACGCGGGCGGTCCTTTTGTTGGTCCCCCTTCGCTAACTGCCTAAACTACCCATTGTAGACTCGTCATCAGTCTGTTGCATGCTCTCGCGCGTGTCTTCTTTCGCGCGACCATGTCTCGTATGTCTCGGTCTCATACTCCTCGTAACGTGTCTCACTCGTATCGCATGTCAACACATTGCGCACTTTAGACGTGCGCGGCCATCATGACCCCCTTTCGCGCAACCTCAGCGGTCGTCCCGACCCTTTACGCCCTATTCTTCCTGGCTTAAGTGCGGCTCGTCCTCGGGCTCGGAGTGGTCGATGACCACATCTTCATCATTCCTGCCCTCTTCGAGATTTTTTTGTCCTCAAGGATGATGAACTCAAGACTCTCTTTTTCGTCTTGTTCTTCCCCCGTGTTCGTAGTTTGCAACTTAATCCGCTTTTTGGATCGCCTGAATTCCATGGATCCGCTCTTGTAGTCGGTGGTCACGGGCCCTAGTGTTTCTAGCCATTGAACTCCTAGCACCACATCTGGACCCGTCAATGGTAGTGCGTAGAGGTCAATTTTCAAATCCCCGCCTTGTACATGCATTGGGAGTTTCTTGAATAGCATGGAACTCTTAAGCTCTTCCCCATTCGCAACCCTTACTCCAAATGGCATGACACCGGTCATAAGTATTTCTAGCATCACGGTCAAGTCCTCGTTTATGAAGTTAAGGGTCGACCCACTATCGACCAACACGTCAACCTTTCGACCTAATATATCCGCAGGAAATAGCATCATCTTTGGCCCTTACTTACCCTTCATCATGTGTAGCGATTTCTCGCGTGGATTTAGGTATAAGTGTGCCCCTTGCTTGTTCTCCTCGTCGGGATCAAAAGACTCGAGGAGATAGATTTGTTTCCCTTTGCACCGATGTCTGGGTACAAACGGCTCATTGCACGTGAAACACAACCCCCTCTCACGTGGCTTTTGCATCTCTTCGGGACTAAGTCTTTGCATGTAGCTCGGTGGTCGTGTCATCTCCACGGACTTCTCTCCTTTGGTTTGTTGCAGTGGTGTGTGGTTTGTGCTTATGCGGCGCGGCTCCGTGCGCCTGTCGCCCCGGATTGCTTTTCGGACTGCGGCCAAGTAGTCCTCGTGCATGCAGGTGGACTCCATCGCTACTCGCATGGATCGTGGCCTGTCGAGTTAGACCTCGGCAGCGAGCTCGTCCTTGAGTCCTCCAATGAATGCGCCCACTAGTGCGCTCTTGGGCCAATCGCGCACGCGACTCACGATATGTTCGAACTCCCTCTGGTACCCCTAGAGACTACCACTTTGACGTATACAAGATAGAGCCTCGACATAATCATAGTAGTCGCTTGAACCGAATCATGTGATGAGTTCCTTTTCAAAATCCCTCAAACGTGCGTGCTTGCCTTTGTTCTTGTCAACGTGCGATATCCATTGCCACCATATGTTTGCTTCTCCGTCTAAGTAGTAGGCGGCGATCTTAACTCTCTCGGTCTTGGGCACGTCATTGATGTCGAAATATTGCGACGCTCAGCTTAGCCACGCATGTGGGTCGATTCTCGTGAACGTAGGCATCGTGAGTCTAGGCTTCTCGAACTGTCTCTCTCCACGTCGACTTGTCATCCTTGAACCCCTCGACTGACAATCGTGGTCCTTATGACCGGATTCTGAGCTACTTGATCGTACCGAGATCAAGCTCGACCTACCCGCGCAAGTTGTGCGGCCAGGTCGTTCACCATGAGCTCGATCTTCTCCGTGTTCTCGTTGGTGGTGTGTTGGCCGTCGCCGATGGACTTTAAGTTATCTTCCAACATCTCAATCCTCTCCCTATGCGTGTTTGTCATTTGTTATTTTTTTTGAATCTAAAACTCACGAAAGAAAATTCAAAAGAAAGAAGAAGGAAAAAGGTTTAACAAGATACACGATCAATCACTCTCAATGAAAGGACCATTGATGAAGATCGTGTATCTGCTCAACTCGATTTACCTCGAAACCCTCGCTGACGCCTTGATTTCTAAGCGATAAGTTGCTAATACGCGCGCCGATGCCTTCGTACTTCGCGATATTGTGTAGCAACTCGAATATTGGTCCTATTTCTAACATGATTCTCTATGTAAACTCACAAGGATAAACACACGAGAATTTTGAACACACGTTCGATTTTTTTTTTAATTTCTTGACATGAAAAATAGAATGACAATGAGTAGTATTTATAGAGGTTAATTAGGTCTAATTCTAAAACAACTAGAATCCTATCTAATGGAAATAGAATAAACTCTTAAGGCAACTAGATATCTTACAATCCTAATATTACCAAATAACTAAATAGGCACATGTCTTTATTTCCTAATCCAACGTAAAGTCCTAATATGCTAAGGTAGTCGTGCGTGCACCGCACTTCTTCCGGAACCCAAGCCTCCCATCGCGCGCTGTTGTAGCAAATTTTTTTTTATTTTACCGCGTAACAAATCAAATGATTCGTTTCTCGGGTCGATCTCTCGAGGAAGACTGTTCGGAATTTAGAATTAGTATTAATATCACAATAAAGAAAAATAAATCCTAAACATTCTAATCAGTTTCATTTAATTTTCATTATCTACTATTTTTACTAGTTTAACTAATAAATGTAAAATTGCAAGTAAAGTTGTAAATAAATTTAAAAACAATAAAATGATAAAAGACTTACAAATTATAAGAGATATAAAGATACTAAAAGTGTTAGGGAATTGGGAAATAATTGTTTTCAGTTCTAATAATAATTCCAGATAATTGATTGTTCGGTTAAGTGATTCGATAAACACACTAATTTAGAGGTTCATATTCAATAACTTTTCGTAACAATAATATAAACATGATTTAATGTATTTTCGTATCAAATAACACATAAGAAATAAGTTACGAACAAGATTACTCGTTTCGAGCCGAGATCAATCAACTTTGCCCCTCTCGGTTTAAAAAACAATTACGTAGATTTAGAAGGTGTTTAATCAACTAAACCATAAAAATAAGCACAACTCGAAACGATTGAACAATCAACAATACGTCATCATCATCGAACCGAAACAATCATTTCCCTATCCCATTAGGATAGGTTAGTTCATAGCGATTTTATCGACATAATCAACAATAATAACCCAAGCTATCATCGTACTTACAATAAAGTAACGATAACTTACGACTACTATTGAAAACTTGATGTAATTATATCACTAGAACTTCAAATAGATATAGATATACCACTTACAAGATCATAAAAATGCATGGATGAGAAGAACTAACTTATAAATGGTGAAGAAGAAGAGAAAAAAAGAGAAGAAAATATTTACAATGTCTTGAATTTATGGAATTGTTTTTTCAACAAGCATGATCATCTCTATTTATAGCTGAGTTTTTGGTATTAAAAATAGCTAAAAATCATCTTTAGGTAAAGCATGAGTCATCCCATCACCTTCCTTACACCAACATTCATCTTTTAAAGCTCACAGCTGCAGAAACGGGACCTTAGTGCCGCTAGTACCCTTTAGCGGCGCTAAGGTGTCGGCAGCGTGTACGTCTCCACTATTTTTGCTCGTTCGGGCTCGTTTTAACTCAGAATTTAGTTCCATTTTTTCCTACAAGTCGCTAACGAACCCCTCTATCAAATGGTGTAAGATTTCTACACTTTTTCCTAGAATACAAATTTTGTGGAATTTCCATCCTTTAAAGGATCGGTGACTTGCTCAACTTTACGTTTCGGCCCCGTTTGGATTTATCCGAACTCGAAATCGAATTCCGCTTTTTCTCACTTGTCACCAACTAACTTTTCTAGTTAGTTGTTCTTGAATGGTCGAGTTCCAAGCTTAATTCAATCCTCACGGGGTTTTTGACCTGCACACCAAAAACAAGAAGAAAGCGGGAAAAATATACGAAAAACACATAAAAACCAAAATAGATCAAATAAATCATAAAAATGAATAAATACCAATAAAAATTCCTAAAATGAGGGAAAAAGAAGAACAAAACAATAAGAAAAAATGTAACAAAAATAGTACAAACAACTCCCCCACACTTAACTCTTTGATTGTCCTCAAGCAAACAAAACAACAAGCAATTCGAGAAGAAGTATCGAAAGTCCAAAGTTCATAATCATGTGATATGAAACTCTCGTCTTCATCCGGTTATCCATAAAACTCAACTCAAATTTGAAAACACGGTTACCACAAAATGAGTTCAAATGAAACAAAAACTAGTCCCAAGTCATTTCTACAAATGATTACTTGATTCAAACTTCTTTTTTACAAATACACGTGCAAAAAGTTATAAACGGTTTACACAATATGTAGAAAACAATAAGAACCAAACAACCAAGTCCAATTCCCTCTTTTTATTATTTTTATTTATTATGAGTAATTTTTTCAAAATGCTAGTTGTTAGGACGATAATTACCTAGGTTTACCCTCAGGATTTGTTCCCGAGTGTCCTAGGCCTGTTTCCCGTACTCATTGACCCTATCTATCTCGAGTGAGACTATTCGAATCAAGCAGAGTCTAATCCTTTCAACTCTCACGAGCTCATTTAATTACTATTTTTTTCTTTTATTTTCTGAGCTACATTTTCCAAACAAGGATTCCGGATGATTATTATCTAGGTTTAGCCTCGAGGGGTTTCCTCGAGTTTCCTAGACCGATTTCCCGGGCTCATAATCTCATTCCATAAAATGGACCGAAACAATAGGAGCCTAATCTGTACTTCCTTGCAAACTCACATCTTATTCACAATTTTTGTTTTTTTTTAGAGGGATGGTAACACAAGGATACATCATGAATATAATAACAGGAGCATCATAATTCAATCTAGACGTAACACGTTAACAACCTAAGGCAAGATTGTTTCAAGATCACCAATCGAGAATAAACAAGGGACAAAACAATTTTTCGAACACGAATGTGGTTTTCAATGTCAACAAATTTTCATTTAATTATAAGGGAACCGTCCAATTCATCAAGTACATTGAACATGATAATTATCAATGAGACCAAACGACAATCCAAACTAACCACTTAGTCGTTTTGACTTGAAACGAACATTAAGCTTCATATGGAGAAATTGACACAAGCCCACACCTAAAATGAAAACGACGCCTAAGCATGCGTAATTATGAGATTACTCCCCCACACTTAAAACAAAGAAATATCCTCATTGTTTGACCAAAAAAGTATAGGAAAGAACACACAATCACACAAACTCATGCGATGAACATGAACTAAGAAATCAAACACACAAGAACACAAATAAGAGAAAAAAAAGAAAAGGGTGTGCAAACCGAAGATGTATCAAATCGAGTAAGTCTTTCAATATGAAACGTTTTGTCATGCTCAACCTGTGCGTTCAGCTCATTCTATGTCGTAACCTGCAAGTTCGCTCCTGACAAGAAAATCACAAAACTCCAAAACTCCCATTATTCAAAAATAAAAGAAAAAGCATCAACGAAACACACAAGAAAGCAATAAACGAAACTTGGGTTGCCTCCCAAGAAGCGCTTGTTTAACGTCATTAGCTTGACTAAACCTGTACAAATCAGTCAGGGTCCAAAAAGAAGTGACGATCATGTCATGCCTTCGTATACTCGAGAAGCGGCAGCATGGGAAGGGTGGCATGACCAAGGATATGGTGGGCTCGAGTGGCAATGTTCTTGTGGAACCGAGCGTAAACACCAAGGATGGTAACGAAACGAGCCAGATCTCTTCTCGACAAACCTCCACATTCATTCTCCCAAAATACGAGAATGTCCGTGGAGCATGTCGAGCTAAATTGGGCCTTCTCGACGGTGCGGAGAGATGGCTCGAGTGAGGGACTCTCAAATTCGGGCACAGGAGTTTCATCCATCACAATATTACCCTCAATCTCTGAGAGCGCATCCTCCTCTTCTTCAGTCTCGCCCACGTGGATTTTGTATTCAATCTCGACGGACTGAGCGCGTTCTATTATGCCGTCAAGCTTCACCACCAAACGAGTGCAAACAACCTCCACATTCTCTAATCGAGTTGTTTGGGCCGACATACGAGCAAGAATGAGATCAAATTTTTCATCATCCGTCAAAGAGTTTCCCCGAATTTCATTTTGCATGAGGGAATCGGGGGAAAAATTGTAAGCTCGATCATCCAAGTCTCGAATGCGTTCCGCTAGGTTCTCGACTTTGGCCTCCAGAATTTTCGTTTGGGCGGCTTGGGAGGTTAGAAAATCAAGAACCCGATCAAGCTTAGCATCGACATTCGAGGAGTCCACGGGGAAATCATATGGTTGCTTGAACGGTAACGGATACCAAGGTTGCTCGTAAGAGTATGCACATGGTTGGCCATACTCCCACGAACCGTAGATCGACCCATTATTCCAGTGAAGGGTTTGAGAGGAAGAGAACATGTTGCTCCGGTTCATTGCCATTTATGTTCAATATACCTGCACGCAAGAACAAAACAACCACGCGAAGCCACGAAAAGAAAGAAAAAGAAAAGAGAACAAAAACGAAAACAAAGAGAAAAACAAAGATGCAGCAAAGAACACGAACACAAAAACACAAAATAAAGAGAACTACAGAAAATAAAATCAAACACCAATACTAAATATCCTCTTGCCTTCCCCGGCAACGGTGCCAAATTTGTTGTAGCAAATTTTATTTTTATTTTACCGAGTAACAAATCAAATGATTCGTTTCCCAGGTCGATCTCACGAGGAAAACTGTTCGGAATTTAGAATAAGTATTAATATCACAATAAAGAAAAATAAATCATAAACATTCTAATGAATTTCATTTAATTTTTATTATCTACTATTTTTACTAGTTTAACTAATAAATGTAAAATTGCAAGTTGTAAATAAATTTAAAAACAATAAAATGCTATATGACTTAAAAATTATAAGAGATATAAAGATACTAAAAGTGTTAGGGAATTGAGAAATAATTGTTTTCAGTTCTAATAATAATAATTCTGAATAATTGATTGTTCGGTTAAGTGATTCAATAAACACGCTAATTTAGAGGTTCATATTCAATAAATTTTCGTAACAAGAATATAAACATGAATTAATGTATTTTCGTATCAAATAACACATAAGCAAGCCGAGATCAATCAATTTTGCCCCTCTCGGTTTAAAAATCAAAGTAGATTTAGAAGGTGTTTAATCAACTAAACCATAAAAATAAGCACAACTCGAAACGATTGAACAATCAACAATACGTCATCATCATTGAACCGAAACAATCATTTCTCTATCCCATTAGGATAGGTTAGTTCATAGCGATTTTATCGACATAATCAACAATAATAACCCAAGCTATCATCGTACTTACAATAAAGTAACGATAACTTACGATTACTATTGAAAACTTGATGTCAATATATCACTAGAACTTCAAATAGATATAGATATACCACTTACAAGATCATACAAATGTACAGATGAGAAGAACAATCTTATAAATGGTGAAGAAGAAGAGAAGAAAAGAGAAGAAAATATTTACAATGTCTTGAATTATGGAATTATTTTTTCAACAAGCATGATCATCTCTATTTATAGCTGAGATTTTGGTGTTAAAAATAGCTAAAAATCATCTCTAGGTAAAGCATGAGTCATCCCATGACCTTCATCCCACCAACATTCATTTTTTAAAGCTAACAGCTGCAGAAACGGGACCTTAGCGCTGCTAGTACCCCTTAGCGGCGGGAAGGTGTCGGCAGCGTGTACTTTCTCCACTATTTTCGCTCGTTCGGGCTCATTATAACTAGGAATTTAGTTCTGTTTTTTCCTACACGTCGCTAACGAACCCCTCTGTCAAAAGGTGCAAGCTTTTCACACTTCTGACCAGAATACAAATTTTGTGGAATTTCCATCCTTTAAAGGATCGATAACTTGCTCAAATTTACGTTTCGGCCCTGTTTGGATTCATCCGAACTCAAAATCGAATTCCGCTTTTTCTCATTTATCACCAACTAACTTATCTAATTATTTGTTCTTGAATGGTCGAGTTCCGAGCATAACCCAATCCTCACGGAGTTTTCGACCTAAACACTAAAAACAAGAAGAAAACGGGAAAAATACACGAAAAACACATAAAAAACAAAATAGATCAGAACACATAATAAATCATAAAAATGAATAAAAACCAATAAAAAGTCCTAAAATGAGTGAAAACGAAGAACAAAACAATAAGGAAAAATGCAAAAAAAATAGTACAAACACGCGCCATTCCTCGTCACCCTCGGCATTGCACGCGTCAGTATCCTACGTGTTGTCCTCAGCTCCCATCGCGTGATCGATCGTTACTCCTTGCGCGTGCCCTTCCGTCGCATCCTGCGTGTGCTTGCCCCTCGCGCCTTGCACCGTCTTGCCCGCTCGTGCATCGTTCAGTCGGCAAGTGTCCCGCACGCTAGCCTCTCCATTCTCGTGGGTTCGCCGATCGCACTTCACGACCCAACTTCATTTACGGGGGCGGTCCTTTTGCTGGTCCCCCTATGCAAACCGCCTAAACCACCCACCGTAGACTTGTCATCGGTCCGTTGTACGCTCTCGCGCGTGCCTTCTTTCGCGCGACCCTGTCTCGCATGTCTCACTCTCGTACGCCTCGTAACGTGGCCCACTCTTATCGCACGTCGACGCTTTGCGCGGTTTCGACGTACACGGCCATCATGACCCCCTTTTGCGCAGCCCCGGTGGTCGTCTCAACCCTTTATGCCTTGTTCTTCCAGAGTGAAGCTCGTCCTCAGGCTCGGAGGGGTCGATGACCACATCTTCATCGTGTGCGCGCGTGTGTGTGGACTGGGCTCGCGGAATACGGGCAACACGCGAACGCTGGTGTCGCGGGCGCGAAGTTGAGGCTTTGTTTGCACAGGGGAAGCACGCGAGCGCTGGGAGGCCACGAACGCTGAGTTCGCGGGCGCGAGCTGCAGAGCCTAGCCTGGGCCAGTATAGCATGGGGGCATTTTTTCCATACTTAGGCATATTGTGAGCATTTTCGACCAATTTTTGACCCGATTTCACCCAAATCTCGTCCACACTTCTCGAAATTTTCTCGATAAAGTCGGTACTATTGAGCGAGTCGGCATGGGCCTTTCTCATCAATTTTCACCCCTTAGCCAATTTTTTTATACTTAACCAAAATTTTCAACAATTTCAACCAACTCTCGACCTAAACCTCGTTTCCTTCATGTAATGTCTCATGTATAGTGTGATTCGCGGGACTATTTATTCTCGAGAAAATGTGAAAAACAAGAAAAAGCAATAATCGTAGGTTGCCTCCCACGAAGCGCTCAATTTAACGTCTTGAGCTCGACATCTCCAACAAAAATCAATCGGGATCCAAGAAGAAATGTCAATCATGCTATGCCTTGTATTCTCCAAAAGTAGTCCCAATGGAAACACGGAACAAAGGTGGGCTAAATAAGCGCTTGTGGCTGAATTGTTGTGAAACCGAGCACGGATATCAACAATTCAAGAGAAGAGATAAATCCTTACGAACCGAGGCCCTATATTCGACCTCCAGAAATATGAAAATATCCATGGAGCACGTCGAATCAATCCCGACCATCATCTTCATTATCTTGAACATGTATTCATCAAGCTCAAGCATCGGGAGTACGGGCATAGGCGCGCTAAACTCCTCTAAATGGTCACGATCCTCAATAATACGAAATGACGAACCAAAGGACATGAGAACCACATCATACTCAACATCACAAGTTGAATCCTCAATCAACGCACTCCTCGGGTCCACGACATCACATAAGGGCTCAAAATCCTCCTCAACAACATCCACAAAATCATCAACTACCTCGTCATCCTCCAAAAAATCATCCTGAGCACTAGTAACAGCGTTCGACACAATCGAATCCTCAAATAAACCTTCCCCCATACCATACACCATATCAACTCCCGAATCCATACTCGCACTCTCAACAGTAGAATTAAATCCCAAAGCACAATCACCGAAAGATGAAGAAAAATAACAGTTTATATATATTTTCACCCCC
>CACSLK010000214.1:7289521-7302412 GCA_902706635.1 Striga hermonthica
CCCTCCCCTCCCGCAAGCTAAACATGTATATTGTGCAGGTTTAGCTTGGACTTAAGATGAAGAAAAGTTGGGCCTTGTAGAAGTTTTGTGAGATATCTGCATTTTGATCCTTGGTGTTAATGTACTAGAGTTGGATGAGGCCTTTGGAGATCTTTTCTCGGATGAGATGGCAATCTAGTTGAATGTGTTTATTTCTCTCGTGGAAGACAGGATTTGAGGCCATGGCCATAGCAGACTTGCTATCTGTAAAGAAAACAACTGGAGAAGGCTGTGAGACATTAAAATCAGATAATAAATACATAAGCCATTGGATTTCACATGATGTGGAAGCCAAAGCTCTGCATTTAGATTCAGCAGAAGACCTACTGATGGTACTTCGCTTTTTAGATTTCCAGGAAACAAGGGATTTGCCAAGGAAAACAAACTAACCAGTTATGCTCTTTCTTGTACTCAAGCAGCTAGCACAATCAGAATCACTGTAAGCATAAATCTAATGAGCCATGTCAAGAAAACAAGAGTTCTTGACCACTTGTTCCCTTAATGTATCTAAGAACTCTGTGAGTTGCAGATAAGTGTGTGGTAGTGGTTTGGACATGAATTGACTCAGACACTGCACACTGTAACTAATATCAGGCCAGGAAATAGTTAAGTAAAGTAATCTACCAACAAGCCTTTTATATTCAGAGGCATTAGTGAGAATATCATTTTCATAAAAGGGAACAAGTTTCAAAGTACGGTCCAAAGGTTTTATTGCAGGTTTGCAAGCCAAAAAACTAGTATCACTTAAAATATTCAAGACATACGTTCTTTGACACATATTTATACCAGAGTCAGAGAGTGCAAATTCCAGCCCCAAGATATATTTAAGTTGACCCAAGTCTTTAATGGTAAAACAGGAATGTAAATGATGTTTGATGGACTGAATTTCAATCACGTTGTTACCACATATAATGACATCATCTACGTATACAGAAGAGCAATAAAATAAGAATCAGTGGTAAGAGAGAAAAGAAAACAATCAGCAATGGATTGCTTGAAACCATAGGAAATAAGGCAAGAGGTAAAATTTTGGAACCATTGCCTTGATGCCTGTTTAAGGCCATATATGATCTTTAATAACCAGCAAACCCTGTTATCAGATTTAGAACACTAACCTGGGTGTGGGGTCATATAAACCTCTTCATGCAAATTCTCATGCAAGAATGCATTGTTAACATCTAATTGTTCAATATGCCACTCTTTGATTGATGCAAAAGCTATAAGAAATCTGACTATTGTAATTTTACTACAGAGGAGAATGTGTCAAAATAATCAATGCCCTCCTCTTGTGTGTAGCCTTTAGCAACTAGTCTCGCCTTGTATCTTTTTAGTGTTCCATCAGATTTATATTTTACCTTATATACCCATTTGCAGCCTATACAATGTTTACCAACAGGTAGGTCAGTTAAGGTACAAGTGTTGGTTTGTTCTAGAGCTGTAAGTTCTTTATTCATGGCATCCTGCCATTGTGGATCCTTAATTGCCTGAGAGTATGTTATAGGCTCAGTATATAGAAGAGGTAAAACATGCATGAGATAGAGATAATGATGCAGTGGAAAGAAATGATGATATAGGATAATGACATGTCTCAGACATGCAATCTGATGGTTCACAATGAACTGAATTAGAGAATGGTATGTTATGATAGTACACACTGAGGTAAGCAAGTGCTTTAGTTTGTCTGGAAGACTTACTTCTGGGAGTAGATATTTGTATATGGGGAGAGTCACTGGGAATAGAAGCAGACTGTATGTTTGGAGAAGTCTGTATATTAGAAGAAGGTTGTGTATGTGGGAGTTATCGAAAGTAGACTGTGGTGAAGGTGATGCTTGACTTATTGTGGGAATAAGTGTAGTTGGTGGTGGAATATGGTGTTAATTTTCAAAAAAATAATCTGAATGACCAGTTGGTTTTGGAAACATGGATGTACCACTGGGGATAGAGAACTCTTTGGCAAAAGGAAAATGGGATTCATAGAATTGCACATGTATGAATATAAATATTTTCTTGGTATCCAGGTTGTAAAGTCTATAACCTTTACAACCTACTGGATAACCAAGAAGTATGCATCTAGATGCCCTTTTATCAAATTTATGCCTATGAACAGAGATTGTAGATGCAAAACAAAGGCAACTAATAACTTTTAAGTAATCATATGAAGGTGGTTACTTTTAAAGATTTTCATTCATAAGAAGACTTTTTGTTCAAGTCAAAAGAAGGTGCTCTATTAATGATGTGGGCAGCACCTAATATGCAATCAATCCAAAAAGCTAAGGGCAGTGAAGCATGAAATATAATGGCCTTAGCGACTTGTAATAGATGTTGATGTTTTCTTTCAACAATGCCATTTTGTTGTGGAGTTTCCACACAACTGGTTTGGTGGACAATGCCATTTAAAGAATAAAACCACTAAGAGGAAACTCAGTTCCATTGTCAGATCTTAGAATTTTGATTTGGCATTGAATTGAGTAAGAACCATGTTGTAAAAATGTGTCAAGTGTGACTTGGTGTCAGATTTATAAGCAAGAGGGTAAACTCAAGTAACCCTACTGTAATCATCAACAATTGTCAAGAAGTACTTGAAACGAGAATGAGATGTAACAGAAAATGGTCCCCATAAATCACAGTGGATAAGATCAAATGGATTATCAGAATGAGAAGTGCTTATATGAAATGGTAGTTTCTTTTGTCTTGAGTAATGGCATACATTACATGGAATGGCATGATTGGATGTCTCAGTATGAAAAGGTAAATGTTTCAATTTGCTGAAAGATAAGTGCACAAATTTATAATGCCATGTGCTATTGTTTGATATAGAAGCATTAAAGGTTGGGATACATGGTTAACAGTAGCTACAAAGTTATCAGAAGGGGATACAATATTATCACAAATGTGTGAAGATGATAATGGCATTGTAGAGATGTATGCAGGCACTTGAGCTGAGAGATGATAGGCCTCCTTTCAGTTCAGCAAAATCAAACGTTTTGTGAGTTTTTAGGTCCTGTATGATGCAATGAGAAGATATAAATTGAACATAACATGCATTTGTAGAGACCAGTTTGGACACTGAAAGGAGATTGAAAGTAAATGCAGGAACATATAGAACATCAGTCAATGTAATATTGGAGTTTAGATGCACATAATCTATGCTAGATGCCATTATATGATTGCCATTGGGTAAATTAATTTTAGTAGAAATAGAAGACACATGCATAGTAAAGTAAGATGCATCACATATCATATGGTATGTGGCCCCAGTGTCAATCACCCAAGAACATCTGGAAAGTTGTGAAGAGGCAGTACATGATAAAGAAAACTTACCTGATGCCTCAGTAATTTCAGTAGCAACAACAGTATTTAGTTTGATATTTCCTGTTGTTGAGTTTGTTTCCTGAGACTTTTTGAATTCTAGAAACTCATGAAACAAACTGTTAGCAAGGGAATCATTATTAATGTGCTCAAATGGTGAATCACTGGTCATAGTAGCATTGGCTGAGGGGTTAGGGTTGATTCTAGGGCCTTTAGGGCCTTGCCAATGAGGAGGATAGCTAATAACTTGGTAACAACGGTTGGAAGAATGACCAAGGTATCCACAATGAAGGCATTTCAGGCATTTCTTGTCTTTGTTGTCTTTGTTTGGATAGGATTTGGAGTGTTTCTGGTTGTTGTATGATTTGGCCAAGCAAGAGAATCAGTGACCTTGGAGGTATTGGTAAGGTTGTGTTGGCTTTTCTCTTGAAGAAGGATAGAGTAAGCATTGGAAAGAGAAGGTAATGGTTTGGACAGAAGGATGTGGCTCCAAACAGAGGAGTAAGACCCATGTAAACCAAAATGGAATTTCATAACAGAATCATTTTGTTGGCCTATGGCCAGAGATTCAAATAGGTTACAAGTACAATTGGCAATTGCACCACAGTGACACTTAAACAAAGGGCGATATGTCACACTCATCCCAGAGGGATTTAAAAACATATAATATTGAGTGATAGGCATCGAACCCTGATCAATGGTACTTAGGGACTTTTCGAGTTGAAAACCCTAGGTCCACTGCTTAGGGCATATCGAGTGCGGATCTCATCCCAAACCTCTTGAGCAGAGTTAAAAACCATAGAGATTGTCGAATTTCTTTGTTAACAGAGTTTAAAATACATGAAAGGACGAGATTATTCACACGCAACCAAAAAGTGTAAAGAACAGGGTTACCGGTCGGAGAAGGGATGACAATAGATCCGTCAATAAATTCGGCCTTGTTCTTCACGCTGAACGCCATGAGAACCGCGCGACTCCAGGAAACATAGTTTTCGCCATTGAAGGGCTCAGCAATGACGAGAGCTCCAGGATTTTCGCTGGCATGAAGAAAATAAGGCGATGAAGGGTCGTCCGTCGAATTTGCCATCGGCATCAACGAAATTTAAGGTTTTCAAAGAGATTGCAGCGGAATTTGGATCGTTTAGGCAAATGATACCATATCAAGGTTTTCAGACCTAGGGTTAGAGAAGAATGAAGAGACGAGAGTAAAAGAGAGAGAAACTGATATTGAATAAAATGATAAAAGTATAGTAAAATAGTACAGGAGCCTTATGTATATATACTAACCCTATACAACTAAAGTTGTCTTTAACAAAGTGACAACTCTTATTACATTGATAAAACAACTTAAAATAAAATATCACTTTATATATATTTTCCCTATTATATAAATATTAATATATTAAGTACCTGTGTAGTACACATGTATCGTATTAGTTGATATATATTTTTTTTGAAAATATATAGATATTTGATGAAATATATTTTAATAAAATTTATAATTTATAATTTAATTCTAGAGAGTTAGTTTATAAATTTGAACGACTAAGTAACATACAACAAAACCTTAAAAATCCTAAAATTAATATAATATAGGTTTATATTAAATAATGATTAGTAAAATAAGCGGGTGTTGTATTAGTAAATTTAGCCCTGCGACATATTATATTGGAATCTGAATTGAGCCCAAACCCACGAAACATGTTCTTTACTTCTTTTGTTGTATAACAAGTGCAATTGATGACCCTTGATGCAGACAACAAAGGGATGCAAAAATGGTGTTGTCCCAGATTCTGAGAGCTCCTCTACCACGCAATGTCTTCACTCACTTCGCCTCTAAATTTCCCAACTCCGTCTTTCTGTCTGGTACATTGTCACTCTCTTTTAGCTCTTGTTTGTGTGTGATTGACAGAGGATGAAAGCTACTTATCCTTTTTTGTTTTTTGTGTAATAATTTTGAAGCTTTTACTTGGGTTTTGATCATGTGCCCGAGTGCTTTATAGTCTTAATTTGTCGTATCTAACTGAAATTGTCTGTCTCTTTTTCTAAATATCTTGCTGGTGTTTTGTATTTTTTGATGGGTCTCCTCTCAGATCTGGAGTGAACCGATGGAAAATCGCCCAGATCTGGAATGAACCGATGGGAATGAGCTCGGATCTGACTCGATAGCCGTCAAAATGATGGGTCTCCTCTCAGATCTAGAGTGAACCGATGGAAAATCGTTCAGATCTGGAATGAACCAATGGGAATGAGCTCGGACTGACTCGATAGCCTTCCTACTGTCGGTGAACCACGAGCAAACCTGCAAGAACTCAACGCCGGAGGGGTTCCACCGTAGAGCCTCCGACGCTCAAGTCAGTATGTGAAAGAGATGAAGGAAGCTGCCTTCAGAGCAGCAGCAGTAATAGAGGAAAATATAGAATGAATGGGAGTTAGGGTTTTGGGGTTACCTCAGCTCCTTTATATAGAAGTAAAACATTTACCTGAAGTCCCCAAAATGCCCTGGCCGACTTACTGGAAATGTCCAGAATACCCTGGTCGGTTCGCATTCCGTCCATCTCCTAGTCAGCATTTAGATTCCTTCTTATCCTTAATAGCTTCCCTCTGATATGTAGAAGTATACCGGAGTCATCGGGGATCCATGAGCCCCGAGAATACCCTAGTCGACTCTAGATATCCACTCGAGTCGAATAGGTCATCCCTAACCGCTGGTAGACCCTAATACGCTTATTCATCCTTTCGGACAGAATCGATTTAGGCTAGCCGACATGGTAGAAGTCGACTAAGAAAAGCATCCGGGCCCTTTGACCGAATAAGTTATTACGAGGCAATCTATGGGTGGAGTCGTCTTCGGGTAAGTCGACTCGGCAATGTCTGAATCGGGATAGCATAAACTATTATACGATAGTATGGCTATATCATCTAGTCCCCCCGAAAATTACTCGAAGCGACTCTGAGCTTACGAGTAGATTTAGTCGACTGAATGTCTCGCTTGGATCTTTTCTCGTGTCCTGTTTGCTTGTCATTACCATAAATGGTGCCCGCTTGTTGTCTCTACTCACAACTGACTTGTCTACCTGACAAATTCTGAATTGCTGGGATAAGTCCGAATCTTTTTCAAATTTCAAAATTTAAAAAAGGGATTTTGAAAGTTGATAAGACGTTTTCTCTCTCCACCGCTTCGTATTTCGTGCGCCATCTGGGCCGTTGGTTCTGTCTTTCATCTAAAGGCTAGGGTTTCTTTATCCCTCTATAAATATCCTTCTCCTCTCATCGTCTGCACTTTTCGCACTCAGAGCTCCCGAACTTTCTGCTTTTTGGCATATAAAACTTTGCAAGTTTTCCGGCGTTCTTTGCAAGCTTCTCCAGGACTTCTCCGACAATCACCATGTGTAAGATTCCTTTTGCCTTTTGATTTTTTGCTATGTATGACTATCTTTTATCCTTTTCTTTTTCCTCCTCTTTTTCTTGTTTTTCTGGGCGATATGTCCAGATTCTGCATACTTACCAGATTCTGGGTAAATTTCTAGCGATTTCTTTTTAGATCTTTAGTTGCAGATTTTCTATTTCTCCGAGTGTTTTCGCTCAGTAATCGATTTGAGATTGATTTTTCGGCTTCTCTTTGATTGTTACTGATTTGATATTCTCTTCTCGAGTTGAATAAATTAAGGATGGTTCACGCATTCCCAAGGATTTTCTATTCCGTTATACCTTTGTCGGGTCGATTTGCTTGCTTCTTTTATGGTTTTATTTTCCTTGGAGTCGAATTGCGGCTGTCCTTACATTTTTCTATTGATCGTCATCTTCTCTTTTCTAGATTCCAACTCTGCTTCTTCTTCCGACCCCGTGTCTGGTTCCCTTGCTCATGAAATCGACAATTATCCAGAGTCTAAATCCATTCAAATGGCTCATACTGGAACGAGCGCTTATCAAAATGTTGAACCAGAGGGGTCTATTAACTCTAGTGCCTCGCCCTTCGGAATCGACCGGGAAGTGTACAATCAGGCATTACTATCGGGCGTTCTCTTTGAGGACCCCGAAGTCCCTCGTGCCCCCGAGTCTCCTCGACTTAGTTTAATCCCTCGAGGTATTTCCCTAAGGCCTTTAGATACCCTTGCATAGAACAATCCCTACGCATTCACCAATAACGGTTCTTTCAGTTAAGCCTGTGATTGCGGCATGTTCCAAAGCGAAGTTAGCTGTTCCTAACCCCATTTTTTATGCTCCTGCAGCCGACATCGATGGATTCAGAGAGTACAGTGGCCTTCCCTCTGATTGGGCTTTGGTTGCTCCTACACCCGAAGACGATTTCCGTCATCCTCCTAAGGGTTGTTTTACTTTTTTTGTGGATCAAATAATGTCGGGTTTGCGTTTCCCGATTCAACCTGAGTTGTTGTCGTTAAGTAACCTTTTCGGTATACCAATAAAACAGTTCACCCCCAATTCCATTCGAATAATGGTAGCTCTCATAGTTGTTTCTCGCATAGTTTTAGGTAATTTTTACCCGAGTTTTTCCTTTATTTTTACGGGTATAGGTTTAGCAAAGATGCCCATTGTCTGGGCCGTCGAGTGGGCGTTACCATCCTTGACGACCTTTCTTTCAACATTACCGAGTGGAACAAGAAATATTTCTTCATTCAAACTGATCCTGGCCAGTATCCTTTTTCTAATGAGTGGATTACTAGCAAGACAAAACAACGTAAGCGTCCCGACTCCTCGCAGTTTGTGGATATGTTAGAAGAGTTAAATAAACATGTGTGGAGCGCTCGTCGGCGGACTAAAGATAGTTCTTTACTCAATCATGTTGGTATTTGTGTTGACAAGAGTGTTCCTCGACTTAATGACCCTCGTAAGCTTCTTTGCTTATCGACTTTTGTTTTGATTTGTTTATTGATTGTTTGGCTTCATGTGTTTGCGTTCATTCATTCTGGAATATATGTATGGCTCGTGTGCCAGTTTGTATTGATTATACATTTTTGTGCCAGTAAAATCTTTGGCTCTTTTTGAAAAGAAGAAGGTTGAGGCGGCCGACAAGTCGGCTGCTCGGGGGCTTGAGGGAGGTTCGGGCTCTGTTGCCCCTGTTGCAGCGGTCGAGACGACTGCCGCTAAAAGGTCTAGGGTCGTTCTCCCCTCGGTCTCTACACCAAGCAAGCCGTCGGGTTCCCATTACTCTAGTGTGAGTGTTATTCCCCTCTCTGTCTGCGAGGCCCGTAAGAGGTCCCATGATAAAAGGGATAAGACTCTGGCGCCCGACTCTTCGAAGCACCAAAAAGGAAAAGAGCCGGCAGCCAAGGTCGACGCGGGCGCGCCCCTGGCCGGAGAAGACGCGGGGCAGCCGTCGCCCGTGAGGATGCGGTCGGTAACCCTTCAACAACCTTCTAGCTCTATGATAACCCTGACTCCCTCCAAATCCTCAATTACCTCCAGTCGGTTCTCCCTGAGGACGAACGAGCTCGCTCCGACGGTAACCCTTACGACCGGACTCGTTATGCTGCTCGGCTCATCCCCCGGGTAGGTTTAATCTTGTGTTTGTTTGCTCATTTCTCTTTGTTTTAGTATTATATCAACTTATCATTTCGTTTGTTCGTTCTTTCAGCTTCTCGCCTGGATTCTTCCAATTATGATTGAGGAGGCGATCTCCCCCGAAACCAATGTCAAGGTTTTGGGGGAGAAGCACGCGGCCAAGTGCGATGAGCTTGCGGCCAAGGAAGAAGAACTCGAGGCTGCTAATGCCGTTATTGCCAAACTCCATTCTGATAAGGAGGCGGCCGTTCGTAAGGCTGAGCGGCTGAGAGTCGACCTGACCAAGGTGAATGATGAGGTCTTGGTCGAGAGGGAGAATGGGGTGCAGGAAGGTCGACGGACCTTCTTGAAGTCCACCATAGGGGCAGTTTTCCTTGACCATTACCGCAAGGCTGCGGTCGAGGCATTCTGTGCTTCCCCCGAGTTTCTCGACGAGCTTGTTCCCGCGGCGGTCCAATACTTTGATTATGCTTACGATAGGTGGGAGCAAGCCGTGACTAAGCCCGACTTCTCGGGGAAAATCGACCGGGAGGCCGTGAGCTAACTCTCCCCGACCCTGTCGGCTACCAGGAGGCAGTTCTTCCCCCCGACCATGTGTGGTAGAGTGGCCTTGCGGCCAAGGCCATTCATTCGGCTGAGCTATCTTCTCAGCTTGAGGTCCCCCCCCCCACTTCCCTTGGTCGGCCCGGTTGAGTTGGTCGAGCCGAGTGGTGAGGACTACGAAGAAGAGTCGGTCGACGAAGAGATTAAAGTCGAGCGGCCTAATACAAAGCCGATTGGGGAAGAGGAAGGCGCTCGGACCGAGCCGATTGGCGATGAAGGCGGGGATGCCGCTGAGAAGTCGACTGCTTACTCCCAGAAGGCTTAGATTTTTTTCCTATTTTAGTTTTAGTATTTATGTTTCTGTTTGTACTTTCTCTTTTTTTACCATCTCATCCTATTTTCACAATGTAAATGTTGAGATGGTTTCGGATGTAATGAATTTCCTTCTAATATAATGCTTATTGCGCTGCTTTTATATCTTGTCGTCTTCTCGTAGCCGTAGCTTTTCATTTAATTGTTTGGTTCTCTTATTTCGTCTTACTGTCTTCTCCCAACCCATCTTGTGAGCTGGTCGAAGTCGAGCAACGGTTTCGACGGCTTCATAGCTGTTGAACCAATTTTTTTGAGTCGTCTTCTCCCAACCCATCTTTCGAGCTGGTTGAAGTCGAGCAACAGTTTCGACGGCTTCATAGTTGTTGAACCAATTTTATTGAGTCGTCTTCTCCCAACCCATCTTTCGAGCTGGTCGAAGTCGAGCGATGATTTCTACAGCTTCGTAGTTGTTGGACTAATTTTTTCGAGTCGTCTTCTCCCAACCCATCTTGCGAGTTGGTCGAAGTCGAGCAATGATTTCGACAGCTTCGTAGCTGTTGAACTAAAAAATTCTTTTCGAGTCGTCTTCTCCCAACCCCTCTTGCGAGCTGGTCGAAGTCGAGCAATAATGTCGACAGTTTTATAGTTGTCTTTCTTCAGCATAAACCTTTGACCTGTGCTAAAAGCTCATGAATTCGTAGTTGTTTGGATTGAGTCGGCTATATAGCCGTTTTGAAAAATTCGATATACCATGTTAGTTGTGTTGAAATCGATGCAAAAAAAGGGGCAATTGTCACTTCTTCCCGACTTTGGGATATCCGATTTTTCCTTGGTTACACATCATGCCTCGCTTATCTGGGCCGAATGTTCTCCATTAATGACCATCTTTTAAGATAGGTCTGACACTGACGCTTCTTCTCTCTCTCTTCTTTTTGAATTTCGAATTTCAACATCTCATATGATTGACGCGCGTCCTGTCAATCGCTGACCCCTCGTATTATGTGTCTCATCCAGATCGTTGGTTTCTTTGTCAATCTAACGGCTAACAGCTATCCTTATCTTCTATAAATATGGCTGAATCTTTTCTTTAAACACTTTTTCCTCTCTTCTAAATTTTCTTCTGCAACTCCGGCGGCTTAGCAATCCGAGCTTTTCCGGCGACTTTCTCTGCAGCACAGGTGCCTTAATCAATTTTCAAGTCATCATGAGTAACATGGGTAAGTACTTACTCTTCCTACCACTCCATTCTTTCTTCTTTTCTTATTTTCTGGGTTTCTGGGTTTTTCTGCATCCTTGTGTGTTTTTGGTGTTCTTCGTGTTCTCCGAACAGGGTTGACGATTTTTATGCTGAATCTTGTTGTGCGCATTCTCTGTTCTGATTAACTGTTAGCGTGTAGATAGGTTATAGTGTGTGACCGCTTGTCGGCTTTATCATGTAGATGGGTGTTCTTCGTGTTCTTCGAACAAAGTTGACGATTTTTATTGAATCTTGTTGTGCGCATTCTCTGTTCTGATTAACTGTTAGCGTGTAGATGGGTTATAGTGTGTGACCGCTTGTCGGCTTTATCGTGTCGATTTGTATCGACATTCGCTTTCTTCCTTCTTGTACCTTCCTCGGGTTGGCGTCATGTTGGCTTGTTGTCATGTTTTCCACGAATCATATCATATCGCTTTCTCATTCTTTCGTGTTTTTGTCGATTTAAGTGAGTCGATTGTGCTTTGCTTAATTTCGTTTCGTGGTAACTGATCTTTGCTTTCGATTCTTTTTCTTCTAGCTTCCAATTCCAGCTCTTCGCCTGACACACTTGACAAATTGATCGATAGGGGCCTCGACCAATCTGACTCAGGCTCAGTCGCGATAGTCGGTTATAGGGTGGTTAACGCTTCTCCTTCCTCGCGCGCTTCTACACCGAAGGTCGACTGGGCTGAATATGACCAGACACTATTATATGGTGGCTTAGTAGAGGTTTCAAGAAGTCCCTGGGAAGATTCTCCTCGTCTCGACTTGATTCCTCGAGGTATTCCCCTTAGGTTATTAGATATTCCTGTATATAGCACCAGTCCTGTACCCATATCAATAACGGCTCCTCTCGTCGACCCCCGAGAGATTGTATCCATAACCTGCCCTCTGGCTAAATTGGCTACTTTAAATCCTTTTTCTTACGCCTCTATGGCTCAAGTCGAGAGCTTTAGGCAATTTAGAGGGCTTCCCTCCGATTGGGAGTTAGTTGCTCCAGGCCCTGACAGAGATTTCACCTGTCCTCCGCAGGGCTGTCATCCTTTTTTTGTCGACCAAGTCATATTTGGTCTCCGCTTTCCTATTCAATTCGAGCTTTTGGAGTTGAGTGATCTGTATAGTATCCCAATAAATCAATTCTCCCCAAACACTATGTATTATGATAGCCTTTATTGTTGTTTCTCGCATAGTTCTTCATTTTTTCTCAGCCGTATTTTTCCATTATTGTTATAGCAACCGACTCCAAAAGGGGGCCCACTGCTTAATCCGCCGCTCAGGCGTCACCTTTCTCGACGACCTGTCCTCGAATATCACGGAATGGAAGTCAAAATTTGTATTTATTCGTCCCCCCGTTGGTGTTTATCCTTACGTAAATAATTGGATAAGCATGAAGGTTAAACAGATGAAACGATCTCGTTCCGAGAATTTCGAAAAGCTCTTGGAAGAACTTAATAAACATACTTATAGTTTCTGTCGTATAATAAGAGATCGTGAATTAGTCAATCACGCTCGAATCGTTTTGTATGATGATCTTTTCCGGCTTGATGATCCTTGTAAGCTTTTTAACATTTATCATAATGTCGAGTTTTCCTTTTATTCTCCTTCAGCCATGTTTAATTATTTGTTTTTGTTTTAGTAAAAGCACTCAAGCGCTTCGAAGTGAAAAAGAAACAGCCTACTGGGCAGTTGGCAGGCGAGTCTGCTCCTCCCCCACCCGGCGGATCCAGATTGAAGTCGATCTCTACCGCAAAGCCTCTGGCCCTGCACGATGCCGATATCCTTCTCGAATATCACCTCGTCGCGGGCCTTTTAAAGATTAGCCCAGAGCTTCTCGTTGTCATGCTGGGCCATGGCCTTATCGGCCTTCAGCCTGTCTGTTAGAGGTATGCTGTAAAAGCTGTGTTTTGCAGTTTCTATCAATTCCATTT
>CACSLK010000214.1:7306773-7323915 GCA_902706635.1 Striga hermonthica
TCGATAAAGTTCAATACTGTGCATGTTGTTTGACGTTCCTAACAGAACCCAACATTGTCGACTAGCGCTTTAGACCCCTCTAGCTCCTTCTTCAGCTGGGAGATTTCCCTGAGCTGCGCCTCACATCTATCCCCAAGGGCCTTGGTAGAAGAAGTAGGGGCCTTGGTACCCACCTCGAGGCCAGGGAGGATGGCGGCTAAGAACTACACAAGTAAAAGAATAATGAAATAATGTAAGGATACATAAACATAAACGTTAAACTCAAGCGCAAAACACATACCCAAGTAAGGCATTGAGTGGCGTAGCAAGAACGCTCATAATCATTCCCCTCGACACGGGCCTTGTCGGCTTCAGGGAGTAGAGAATGGAGGTATCTTGCCACCTTATGCGGCTCTGGATGATTCCAGAGCTGAGACGGCATCTTGACCAGCACATCCTTGTAAGTGATTGCAGAAGCAGCGTTTTTTTCAACGACCTTCTCCTTGCCCTTGTCTACCTTGCGGCGCTTAAGGTCGTCGGGAAGAAGAGAAGGGGCCCTTTCGTCTTGAGGCCTTTTACGATTACTAAGCCCCGAGGTTTTCATTCCTCAAGTCACCAATGGGTGCTTTCTTCCTCAAGGCTTATCTCAAGGAGGTTGTCAAGGCCTTTTGCGATTCGCCCGAGTTTCTCGACAGGCTTTGCCCCACTGCCGTTCAATATTTTGATCATACTTTCGATGCGTGGGAGGCGGTGGTGGCGGGGTCTGAGTTTGCGAGAAGACTCGACCGCGAAGCGATGAGGCTGGCGCTTCCCGACCCTGACGGCTATGAGGGTGACCCCTCCCTCCCGGGCGATTATCCGTGGTGGACTGGTCTGGAGGCTAAGGCTATTCAAGCTGAAGCTCTCTTCTCGGCTCGAGGCTCCCTCCACTTCTTCGATTCAGTCGGGAGGGCCTAGTCGTGAGGAAGGTCGGGTAGTAACCACTATCGCGGGGAGCGACGAAGATGCCGATTCTTAGAATTGTATCTTTGGGCTTGTCGCCTTTCATTTTTTGAAATTTTCTTTCATGTTTATTTTGTTCTCTTTGTCGTCCCTTCGACCTAATTTTCTGATTGTAAAGGTCGAGGCGATGCTCTCTTGTAATGAACTTATCTCGAATGTTATCTATTATTTTCTTTTTTTGCTTGAATGGTATAGATGTGTAACTTTTTATTTAAATCGTCTTCATAGTCGCGGATTTGTCGAGACTCCATTCGAGTCACAATTTCACAGTTCAAAACTGTATCTTAGTCATATATTTATCGTTATCCCATTCGTTTCAACTTTGTGGTTGTTTAAGTCGACTTCCTAGTCGCGGACTTTATCGGGATTCCACTTGTTACAACTTCGTAGTTGTTTTGATCGACTTTGTAGTTGTAGGCTTCGGAACCTTACCGAGATTTCACTCGAGGCATACAACTTCGAAGTTGTTTGGATCGAATTTGTAGTCGTAGGCTTTGTAGCCTTGCCGAGATTTCACTCGAGGCATACAACTTCGTAGTTGTTTAGATCGACTTTGTAGTCGTAGGCTTCGTAGCCTTGCCGAGATTTCACTCGAGGCATACAACTTCGTAGTTGTTTGGATTGACTTTGTAGTCGTAGGCTTTGTAGCCTTGCCGAGATTTCACTCGAGACATACAACTTCGTAGTTGTTTGGATCGACTTTGTAGTCGTAGGATTCGTAGACTTGCCGAGATTTCACTCGAGGCATAAAACTTTGTAGTTGTTTAGATCGACTTCGTAGTTGTAGGCTTCGTAGCCTTGCCGATATTTCACTTGAGGCCTACAACTTTGTAGTTGTTTGGATCGACTTTATAGTCGTATCTTAATCTGTTGTAGTTCTTAAGAAAGTTATGTGGGTAACCGGGGTAAAAATGTAAAAAAGAAAAGACAATTCAAACATCAAACTTAAAATTCATTTCATTACTGAATTTAATTTGAGCATTTTTCAGTACAAAAAGAGGCTTTAGACTCAGCCTTAGGCGTAAAAACGTTTAAGATGGATCACATGCCAAGATCGGGGCAATCGACGGCCCTCCCTGTCTTCTAGCTCGTATGCTCCTCTCTCGAGAACTTTTGTGACTGTGTAAGGCCCCTCCTAGTTGGCTTCGAGTTTTCCGACATGCTTTAGGGCATCGACCCGCCTGAGGACGAGGTCTCCCACATGGAATCGCCTGGCTTGGACTTTTTTGTCTAATGCTACGCGCATCTTTTGCTTATATGCGACCGACCGCAACCAAGCCTCCTCTCGTTCTTCTTCAATTAAATCGAGGGCTTCTTTGGCCATTTCTTCGTTCTTTCCTTGCTCAAAGTATGTCGACCTATGCGAACATAGTGTAATTTCCACTGGCAAGAAGGCATCCATTCCATATACCATGTTGAATGGTGTGACCTCGACTTGTCCGTTGGCTTGGGGGTGAGCGACCGAGGCGAATCTCTGTTTGATCCCCATATCCAGGCACCATGCCTGAATTTGTTTGCCCTGAAACTGAGTTCCATTGTCTGAGATTAACATCTTCGAGATTCTGAATCGACAACAGATGTTGTTAAACAGGAACTGGATCATTTTTTCCTTGGTAATTTTTGCCAGCGGTTCTGCCTCGACCCATTTGTTAAAGTAGTCGACTGCAACTACCAAAAATTTTCTTTGTCCGGTCCCCATTGGCAAAGGCCCCACCAAGTCGATTCCCCATTGAGAAAAGAGGATCGGGAAGCTGATTGTCGTCATGGTCTCAGCGGGGATATGAGGAATCGGGCCATGAAGCTGGCATCTTTCGCATCCTTGCACCAACTGCTCGGCCATTCTCTTGATTTTCGGCCAATAATAGCCAGCCCGCAGAACTTTTCCAGCTAAAGCCCGGGACCCGACATGAGCCCCGCAACATCCTTCGTGGACTTCCCGCAAGACATAATTTCCCTCGTCTTCAGAAATGCATCTTAAATGGGGCCCGACATATGACCTCTTATATAGCACTCCTTCGATTTCAAAATATTTACTCAAGTACCGGGCGGCTTTTTCGGCTTCCTGCTTATCCCCGGTAGGTACTTTCTTTTGCAAAAGCTCACGAATCGACATCCTCCAATCGCCCTTCTCCTCGACTTCCATAGCTTCACCCAGGACACTCTTTTCCAAGTTCATGGTGGTAATGTGGCTCCCCATCTTTCCCTCATTTGAGCTGGCTATCTTAGCAAGCCAGACGGCTCGTTTGTTCTCTTCTCGAGGGATTTAAGTCAGCTCGAATTTTTCCAAGCCTTGCACCAGGCTTTGAACTTCCTCGACATACTTCTGCATTCTGTCTTCTTTTACTTCACAGTTCCCCATTACTTGGTCCACGACAAGTTGTGAACCGGAATGAGCTGCAATTTTTGTTGCTCCGCCACCAATTGCAAGTTGGATTCCTTTAATCAATGCCTCGTATTCTGCTTCGTTATTTGATGCTTTGAAACCCATTCTGATGGCAAAATTGAGTCGTTCGCCATCGGGAGATACTAGGACAACCCCTAGACCCGACCCTTTGGCTGCTGAGGATCCGTCGACATGCATAATCCATCTCTTATCTTCCCCTTTAGTTCCTTCCTGGATGAAATCTACTAGGGCTTGGGCTTTTATGGCTCGCCTCGGTTCATATTTGATGGAGTATTCACTTAACTCCACTGCCCATTTCACGAGTCGACCCGACACCGTAGGTCGACCCAGAGTTTCTCTAAGTTGGAAATTTGTCCTTACTACTATCACGTAATTCAAAAAATAAGGCCTCAATTTTCTAGTTGTTATTACCAATGTCAGAGCAGCCTTCTCGACTTCTGGGTACCTCATCTCCGCACCTTGAAGTACCCGATTGGTGTAGTAAATCGGCTGTTGGGCTCCTCCTGTCTCCTTTAGTAATACTGAGCTTAAGGAGAATATCCCTACTGAAATGTAAAGCACCAACTCGTCGCCTGGTTCTGGTTTTGTTAACAGCGGCAATTCGCTCAGGAACTCCTTCTGTTTTTCGAATGCTACTTGCGCCTCGTCACTCCACTGGAAGGCCTTCTTTTTAAGCAACTTTAAAAACGGAAAACTTTTCTCCGTTGCTCGAGCAATGAACCTGCTTAGGCCAGCGATTCGACCCGTTAAGACTTGTACTTCTCTGATATTTCTGGGTGCGGCCAAGTCGAGTATAGCCTTCACCTTGTCTTTATTTACTTCGATGCCTCTCTCAGTCACGACATAACCCAAAAACCGCCCCGCCTTTACCCCGAAAGCGCACTTACTCAAGTTCAGCTTCATCCCAAATGTTCTCAATGTCTTAAATGTTTCCCTTAAATCCTCTATGTGTGAGATCGAGGACTTTATCTTCACCAGGATATCGTCTACGTATACCTCTATATTTCGCTCGATCTGAGATTTAAACATTCGATCCATTAACCTTTGGTACGTTGACACCGCTTTTAAGCCCAAAGGGCATGACGACATAGCAATAGGTCCCCTTACTCGTCACGAAACTAACTTTGCTTTGATCCTCGGGGGCCAGCGGAATTTGGTGATATCCTTGGGACGCGTCCATCATACTTAGCAATTGACAACCAGCCGTGGAGTCGACTAGCTGGTCAATCCTTGGCAAGGGGTAGTGATCTTTTAGGCATGCTAAGTTTAAATCGCGAAAATCAATGCACATACGCCATTTATTCAACGGTTTTCTCACCATCACAGTGTTTGATATCCATTCAGGGAATTGAATTTCTTTGATATGTCTAGCTTTCAGTAACTTGTCTACCTCAACCTCGATTGCTTTATCAATTTCTACTCCATGATGCCGAAGTCGTTGCTTTACAGGCTTTTTGAGGGGGTCGACGTTAAGTTTGTGTTCCATGACATCGGGGTCGATTCCTGTTAATTCTTCAGGGGAAAAGGCAAATATGTCTCTGAATTCTTTCAACAATCCCACCAATTGTCTGCGCAATTCATCCTCCAATTCTCTCTCGACTTTGGTGGTCTGCTCCTCTTTTTCCCCGATTTAAATTTCCATCAGTTCTCCACGCGGCTCAAGGTCGCTTTTCCTTTGTCTCTTCTCACTCGACATTGGCTTTTTTTCCTTCCTTTACCTCCGCTCGTAGGTTTGTCCTTACTGCTATCTGGTAACAAGTTCTCGATAGCTTTTGGTCTCCTCGGGCCTCTCCTACTTTATCTCCAACGGGGAACTTTAGCTTCATGTGGTAGGTCGACACTACTGCTTGGAATGCGTTGAGCGCTGGCCTTCCCAGAATAACATTATAAGCCGACTCGACGTCGACTACAACAAATCGCACCATCTTTACTTTTCTTAAGTCAACTTCCCCAAGGAAGACAGCGAGCGTGGCTTCTCCTAGGGGTGCGACTTCCGAGCCATTAAACCCAAAAAGCGAGGTGTATAGGGGCGTAAGCTCGATGTCGAGTTCCATCCGTTTGAGACAATTGTAAAAGATCACATTCACTGAACTTCCTGTGTCGACAAAGATCCTCTGCACTTCATAGCCTGATATTTGAGCAGTGATCATTAGAGCATCATTATGAGGTCTTTCGACCTCTCCCTCGTCTGCTGGCCCGAAATTCATCACCGGACCGTTTTCCTCAACCTGCTGCACTTCAATTTTCCCGTGGTGGCCTCGAGCATACGCCTTTCTAGCTCGATTTGAATCTCCATCAGTCGGCCCTCCGAATATCATATGAATTATTCCTCTTTTCTGAGGGAGCTCCTCCTTGTCGGGTGTCCTCGCTCTCTTGCGAGGGCTCTTGCTTCTCTCCCTTCGCCGACTGGTTTTCTCTCGATCCTTATAAATGAACTCTTTCAGATAGCCTGCTTTGATTAGTCTCTCGATCTCATTTTTTAGGTGCCGACATTCGTCGGTATTATGCCCGTAATCCTTATGGAATCGATAATACAGATCACTTTTGGGCTTTTTCGGTCCATCCTTTCTCGTCTGTGGCCACCTGACGACACTTTCACAAATCTCTTTCTCCATTAGCTCCAATATCCTTGCATTCGAGGCCAATAGGGGTGTATATTGAGTTGTCCTCCATCCCTCGATCGCCCCTCCCTTTCTGGCTTCGGGGATCCCTTCCTCTCTACCGCCGTGATTGGTTTTTTATCCTTCTTCTCGTCCCGGGGTTCAGTTTTTGCTTTAGCCGCTTGCAAAAAGTCGGCTTCGGCTTCCTCGATAATCATGTATTTGGCAAATCTTCTTAAAGCCTCATCGAACGTCCTCCCGGGTCGTTTTGCTAAGGAGTTACTACACAATCCTGGGAGGAGCCCTCTAGCTAGTCCACCCGACTTGATTTCCTCTGTGGTCGAGGGGACGTCGATGCACGCCCGCGTGTATCTCGCCACGTAATCCCTCAATGATTCTCCTTCCTTCTGTTGCATGCCTATCAGAGTAAGGTAAGATTTCTCTTGGGCCATCACACTTGCAAATTGGTTTATAAAACTTGAGCTAAATCCATCAAAGTCCCTGACGGCTCCAGGGGCAATTGATAAAACCAGTCCTGCGCAGGCCTCGCAGAGTCGTCAGGAACGCTCGACATTGAACAGGGTCATTGTAGCGGTGCAGTACTGCCATGTTTTCAAAACTCGTCAGATGTAGGTAGGGATCAGTCGACCCTATCGTACCAGATGTTAAGCTCTCTGAACCCATGAGACAAGTCGGCGTCTAAAATATGTTGCGAAAAGGGGTGTCCTCTCGAGCTCCCCGTTTTTCTCCCCTCGACTCGAGCTTGTAGATCTCGCACCTGAACTAGCAGCTGTTCGAGAGTGTCATTCCTTGCTTGTGGATTGACCGTTCTGACAGAAGACTCCTCCTCGTCTGATCTCATATTCTGTCTTTCGTGGGATTGGGCTTGCTGCTCATGCTCTGGGGGAGGCTGTTCGATTTGAGGTTGCTCGACCCTTGGCCGGTCGATTCTGGGCTGTTCGACTTGCGTCTGTTTGAGTTGGGCCGCTACTGCCTCCGCAATCATCCTCTGCATCTCGCTTCTCGTCATGGTCAATGTCTGCTCCTCGACTTGGGGTGGCGGTCTTGTTTCCTGCTCAAGTCGCCCAGGCTGCCTCCCCATTCTCAAAGATGTCTCAGTCGATGCATGACCATCCATTCCTCCGCTCGTGTTTTTCACGTAACTGGCCTCCCCTTGTGTGAGCACTGGGATCTTGACTCCAGGCGGGGTGATAGGTGTCTCCTCTCCCATACGCGCCCCCGACGGCGCGTGTGCTCCGAACGGTGGAAAACGAAACACTTGGAGCGGTGGCCTGGGGTTGGGAATCGGCGGGGGCCACTTATCAGTCCATGTTGCCCAGAAATCCTCATTCAGATTCTTCTGTAATCCTTCATTCTCAGCCATTAGAGACAAATAAAAGCTAGGTGTAAAGCTCTTAATTCCTTCAAGAACTCCCCACAAACGGCGCCAAAATGATGGGTCTCCTCTCAGATCTGGAGTGAACCAATGGAAATCGCCCAGATCTGGAATGAACCGATGGGAATGAGCTCGGATCTGACTCGATAGCCTTCAAAATGATGGGTCTCCTCTCAGATCTAGAGTGAACCGATAAAAATCACTCAGGTCTGGAATGAACCGATGGGAATGAGCTCGGATCTGACTCGATAGCCTTCGAACCATCGATGAACCACGAGCAAACCTGCAAGAACTCAACGCCGAAGGGGTTCCGGCGTAGAGCATCCGACGCTCAAGTCAGTATGTGAAAGAGATGAAGGAAGCTGCCTTCAGAGCAGCAGCAGTAATGGAGGAAAGTATAGAATGAATGGGAGTTAGGGTTTTAGGGTTAACTCAGCTCCTTTATATAGAAGTAAAACATTTACCTGAAGTCCCCAAAATGCCCTGGCCGACTTACTGGAAATGTCCAGAATACCCTGGTCGGTTCGCATTCCGTCCATCTCATAGTCAGCATTTAGATTCCTTCTAATCCTTAATAGCTTCCCTCTGATATGTAGAAGTATACCGGAGTCATCAAGGATCCATGAGCCCCGAGGCTACCCCAGTCGACTCTAGATATCCACTCGGGTCGACTAGGTCATCCCTAACCGCTGGTAGACCCTAATACGCTTATTCATCCTTTCGGACGGAATCGATTTAGGCTAGCCGACATGGTAGAAGTCGACTAAGAAAAGCATCTGGGCCCTTTGACCGAATAAGTTATTACGAGGCAATCTATGGGTGGAGTCGACTTCGGGTAAGTCGACTCGGCTATGTCTGAATCGGGATAGCATAAATTGTTATACGATAGTATGGCTATATCACCCGTGTAGTACACATGTATCGTATTAGTTGATATATATTCTTCTTGAAAATATATAGATATTTGATTAAATATATTTTAATAAAATTTTTAATTTATAATTTAATTCTAGAGAGTTAGTTGATAAATTTGAACGACTAAGTAACATACAACAAAACCTTAAAAATCCTAAAATTAATATAATATAGGTTTATATTAAATAATGATTAGTAAAATAAGCGGGTGTTGTACTAGTAAAAATTTAGCCCTGCGACATATTATAGGGAAAATTTTATAACTGCTTCTTTTTTTAAATGATTTTACAAAGTAGTTGCAAGCCACACACAATACCCAATATACTCCATACATTAGACAAAAATACGTAGACACAAAAAGAATTAAAAATTAAAATTAAATAAAGATGCAATATTATTTTTAAAAACTACCTATTTAACATTCTTATCCATTTATTTCTCTCTCTTGAACATCCTTATCTATTTTTTTTTCTCTCTCCCTTTTTTTTCTCTCTCCCGTCTTTTTTTTCATTCTCTCTATTTCTCTTCTCTCTCCAATCTCTTTTCCCCCTTTTCTTCTTTTCCTCTTCTCCAAATATTTTTTCTTATTATTCTCCTCCAAACTTGAATACCTAAGTAAAAAAATAAAAAATAAAAAAACAACCAAAAAGATATAATATAAATGAAGAGAATAACATACATAACAATTAAATTAACTAAAAAACAACAATTTTTTTTTGTTATTATAACTATAGAAATTGATGACAAAAATTATGAAAACAAAAAACAAGATTAACAACAAAACAACAATATACAATTTGCAAGCAACATAAATACAACTATAAATCAATAATAAAATATTGACAAATTCAGTTTTATAAACAAATAAATTAATGGAACAACAAAAAGTCGTAACAAATTCATCAAAATTACACAAAACAATTAAAAAATTCATTAATAGTAATCTCATTTAGGTTCATTACCACGGGCAAAAAAATCAATGAAGTAACAACAAAACAACAACATAAAAATTATCAAGAAACATAAAAACAACTCTCAATTACCAAAAAAAAAAAAAATACATAATTCAACAGGAAATTCCATACCCAAACAACAACAAAACGTAAGGGTTTGAACTACTGCTCGTGACAAGTAATGCCTCCAATTAATGACTGGTAATATAATGTCAAAGTTTACAAGATAATTCCTGCAAAAACTAGCTCTCACTACACAAACACAATGAAATAAATTACAGAAATAATTGAAAAATCTAAAGCAACATATCTGATTATAAGACAAGTACCTAATTAGATTTTTCGAGGTAATGCGAGGAGCTTTGATGGCAGGACCGATTAAACTACTCCCCGTTATATATATTCCCCTAACAATTTCCAAAACTCAAAATAATCAGGCCGAAAAAAAAAAAGGAAAAATACAGAGCACGAGTACGAGTACGAGGTAATACGATACCAGGAGGCGCCGGGGACGGAGATGCCGATGGATATGGTGATTCCGATGGCGGAGAAGGTGTACGGAGAGATCGGAACCAAAGCTTGTCCCCATGAGGCGTATCACGTCACCATCGTGGTGTCCAGAAACTTGTTAAACTTCCAAATTTCTCTCTCTCTCTACCTCTTGTTGAGATCGGAAGAGAGAACAGATTTTTTCTGATCGAATTAATTCGATCGTGGGAGTATGATACTGTCAGACTAAAAAGATGTGTCATTTAATAAATTAAAAAATTAAACAAAAATTTAAAAACCACCTCACCGGTTACAAAATTAAATAATTAAAAATTTGTAAAATGGGTATACATGTAAATGAAACGGAGTATAATTGTATAAATAGAGAGCAACATCTTTAATGTAAAATGTGTAGAGAGAAAGTGAGGGAGCGTCATTATTTCCATATTATATTGGACTCTGAATTGAGCCCAAACCCACGAAACCTGTTCTTTACTTCTTTTGTTGTATAACAAGTGCAATTGATGACCCTTGATGCAGACAACAAAGGGATGCAAAAATGGTGGTGCCCCAGATTCTGAGAGCTCCTCCACCACGCAATGTCTTCACTCACTTCGCCTCTAAATTTCCCAACTCCGTCTTTCTGTCTGGTACATTTTCACTATCTTTTAGCTCTTGTTTGTAGGTGATTGACAGAAGATGAAAACTACTTATCCTTTTTTGTTTTTTTTGTGTGTACTAATTTTGAAGCTTTTACATGGGTTTTGATCATGTGCCCGAGTGCTTTATAGTCTTAATTTGCCGTATCTAACTGAAATTGTCTGTCTCTTTTTCTAACTATCTTGCTGGTGTTTGTATTTTTTGTGTTTTGAGTGTGCGATTCTGTGTAGTGCACAAAAATGTTTTTTGTTGATACATAGTTCCTGTTTTGTTTTTGTTTTTTTTTTTTCGGTTGGCTGTGTTATTTGATTATTGTTTATGCTGTTAATCAGCAAGAACTGCCAAGGTGCCCAGACATCACCAAGTCAGGAGCTTTGCAGCTTCGAGTTCAGAGAAGATTAAAGTGCAGAGAAAGTAAATTTCAACATTGCTTTTATCTCTCTTTCACTCATCTTTTCTCTTCTCTTTCTGATTGTATGTTGAGGCATGTGAGTTCAATCTTTTAAGGAAAAGGAGACTGGATGAAGTTTGCCTTGAAAGATTTCAGCAGTATAGTCGAACATTCATTCAGTCATGGATCGCACAAGGTAGGCCATCTAGTTTTAACCGAAAATTATTTGTGCTGATGTATCACATGAACCTCTTATTCACATGGATTGATTTGAATCTCGTTTTTGCACAATGGTATAATCGGAACTCTTAGATTTTGAAGGATATGTTATGAGGAATCATATATTTTGTGGTGTTGTGTCAAATGCTAGTGCTATGTATTATTAGCTGCTGAAGCTATGACCTTTTGATGTGTACGACTTTAAAGACGTTGAAGTCCATCTTTGCTCATTTAGGCTTCAGTGTATCAGAAAAGTCCATTATGTTATTCGGTTTCTCTTATTTGCTGAAACTGACCTCTTAATCTTCTTTCCTTTGCTATTCTTAGATACTTCGTTAATAATGCACAGTCATTGATCATTAGAAACCAGCTATCACTTGTTGAAAACTCAATTTACAAAGTGAATTGAGAGGGACAGTATCATTTTGTTTAATGTAGTTAGCAATATACTGGGATTTGGTGTAATAAACTATAGATTATTCTTCATGGATATATAGAAAATTTTATCATGTTATTTACCTCACCACACTCCAGGTGCTTCCGTAGTTGTTGATACTAAACAGTAAACCCCTGAGCTTTATCAGCAAAACACGGTATTGTTTCTGCCATTACCTGTTTTGAGGCTTGAAACTTGGCATTAACTTTTCCAACCTCTTTGGAATGGAGATGTGACTTTATTTAATGATTAAGTCTGAGTTTTGCTCCTTTCTGCCAATAACCGAGTATATGCATTCATTTATCTGAGATCTTGTTAAAAGTTTGGGAAGTTTTGAAAATAATATCTCATAAATAAAAAAAAAAAGGTATTAGCCAATTTATGTAACAGATTATAATGAAATGGTTGAAATTCAATTATTCGCCAGTGCTAATAATCTATGCACATTCAGAGTTTCTCGGTCAGCAGAACCTAAAAGAATCGCAAAATTCTGCTAATTTATTTCTCAGGTAAAGTAATTGTTGATGGAAAAGTTGTAAACAAAAGTGGCACTCCCATTTCCGACAAAGCCGTTGTGGAGATCAAGGCTGAAGTTCCGAAATATGTATGTAGGTGATTACTCTCTCTATACAGCATGTATCTCTATCTCTATCCTGACTAATGTGTATTTTGTCACTCTTAATTGTTAACTGTATTAACCCAATCCTAAATAATATACCTACAGAGCAGGACACAAACTAGAGGCTGCTATAGAGCAACTACAGATCGATGTTTCAGGATTAGTGGCTCTTGATTCAGGACTCTCAACCGGTGGATTCACAGATTGTTTGCTTCAATATGGTGCTTCATTTGTTTATGGTGTTGATGTCGGTTATGGACAGGTAGACTTTTAGAGCTCAAATCTTGAGCAAAGAGGCTGTTTGATTTGTTTAGTTAATACTTGAACTACTTTATTCCACTCACTGGGGGCATGCAGCATTGTCTTTTAGGCTACAATATGTTGTACGCTGTTTTCTTGCAAGTTTAGTTATCCTAGGGCACGCAGAATGTTATGTTATTTCTTCTAATGAGAATGATTTTTTTTTGTTGTAATAACAAAAGCAAATTTTACTATGTGGTGTCTATCTTGGGCTAGATTTGACAAATATGCATTACATGCTAGGTAGTAAGTTCTAACAACCACTGTTTCCTAAACCCTTCACTGTATTGACATTTAAAGTCAATTATCACTTCTTTGTGAGAAGGTATAAACTTAAATAAATTGCCTAAAAGCTGGTGATAAAAGTAGACAGACTCAAATCATTAGTGGTGAAGTGTTATTCCTACTACAAAAAGAATTTATATTTATGTTTGCTTTATGGTCCCATTCCATCTCGCGATTAATTGAGGTTTCTTTTTTTTTTTTTTTTCCTTAGGTGGCTGAGAAAATACGTCAACACGATTGTGTTAGTGTTGTTGAGCGGACGAATTTGAGATACCTATCTGAACTCCCTCAGAAGGTCGATCTAGTTACTCTCGACCTTTCCTTTATTTCCATCCTTACAGTAAGTTACTACTCAGAAGCTACTCTGACATTTTTTTCACTGATTCCACTCGGTCATTTATTTTACTAGTGCTTATAAGTAAATACAAAATTTTCTCTTGCCCCTTTTTTATCTTTTCTTTCTTTTCTGGTTGTTTCCTTTTCTGTTCTGGTGGTGATGGAGTATTATATTTTTTTTCCTTCAAATTTCCAGGTAATGCCTGCCGTTGTTAATTTGATGAAAAATGACGCTACACTAGTTACTTTGATTAAACCGCAGTTTGAGGCACTCCGATCACAGGTATGTGGAACAGTGGAAGTATCCATCCTGCGTCTTCTAATACTTCCATTTCCTTCGGTTTATGATCTGAACTGTAATAATTTGATTAAACAGTAATCTGAGTGCAATTTATAAAATCATTTAGCATTGCCACTTTGCCAAAGTGAACCCAGATTCATTAATCACACTCGGTCTAAGCACGTGTGGAAATTCCATGCTCAAGAGTAGATTGAATTCGTTAGAGCATTTCAATCCTTTTCCACAACTAATAATTAAGTTAAGGTGGCGAGATGGTTTAAGTCATGTTAAAGTACTTGCGACAATGACAAAATCTGAAGTCGGGAAAAGAATTATCCGCGAATGCATG
This sequence comes from Striga hermonthica, assembly GCA_902706635.1. Lineage (NCBI taxonomy): Eukaryota > Viridiplantae > Streptophyta > Magnoliopsida > Lamiales > Orobanchaceae > Striga > Striga hermonthica. The sequence continues at coordinate 7,320,387 of CACSLK010000214.1, forward strand.
TATACGTTGAAGGTTCCTACTTTATTGTTAGGTTCCTCCATAAATAAAGGACCCTGTTTTAGGCAATTCTAGTCTTGGTGTGAATTGGAGAGTTGTGTATCATTTGTGATTTGTTGGTTTATATCTCTAAATTTCAATTGTCTTTCAGGTGGGAAGCGGTGGGATTGTTCGAAATCCCTCAGTCCATGAGGAGGTAATCAGTTATGGTAATCAGTTTATACTGGTGAACGAAAAAATTTGAAAGACTTGCTTAGAAGATCTAAAAGCATGGTCAATCCTGTTTGCGTCAAAGAACAAACTTTAAGTTGGCTAATTGCTAACATAATATTCTATAATGCTCTCTCTTTCGGGATTTTCTTACAAGACACTTGTGAGAACCCACTACACATAAATTCTCGCACACCGTTTGTGTCTTTACAAGCTTATGTTTGTCGTTATTTAGGTTCTCGCTAAGATCATAAATGGTGTGCAAGAATTCGGCTTTCAGTGCAAAGGCTGGATCGAGTCGCCACTGAAGGGGGCTGAAGGAAACAAGGAGTTTCTGGCTTGTTTCAGCCGAATGGACATGAAAGATGCAGATACCTCAGTCCCGAAAGCAGATATTGCTAAATTGCATAGGGGTACCAAAGCCACACAAGAGTAACACACGACGTATGTGCCTGCTTTAATACGCAGCAACAAGAGTTATTATGGTTCTCTTATACAGAAGATATGCATAGGGGTACCGATTGAACTTTGTTTTGTCGGGGGATTATATTTTTGAATGTCTGTTTTCTTTATTTAGTTGTGAGCTAGGTTACTCTTGTTTCAATTCATGTGCTAATAATAGTGTCTGTTAGACTTGGATGTAGACCATTGACTTTTTAGTCCTTTTGGGTCATTATATTTACAGGTCGGGAGTATAGCCTCAACCCTCCATCCCAATCTGGGATGTTTATTTTTTTAAAAAAAAAAAAATGATAAATTTTGGTGGTGCATTTCAAATTTCAGTTGCAGAGGTGGTGTCGTCTGAAAAGTGTACCGCATCAAGAATGAACTTAAATTAGGGGCGCCTAAATGATGTTAGTGTAAGATAATCCATCAAGATTGAGTTCGATAGATAAAAATGCACCACTTTATAATTATCGAATTTTACTAGTACAATACCCGTGTATAACCCGGGTGTCGAATTAAAAAAATATATTATAAAAGTTATTGTTAAAATATTTAAAAATTTTGATGGACTAATTAATGACAAAAAAGGAATAAACAGTGCAGAAAGTGATTTGTAAATCGTAATTTAAGAGAGAAATATGCGAGAAAATTATAAGATTCTAAGATTATTACTTGCCTAAATTAAGAAAGGAATTTGTACTAAGAGAAAATAATAACAAAATTAAATGTACACTTACCAACTTTGAAAAAAGTTATTCATGTGTATACCAAGCCTAATTCCAAATCAAATAGATCTATATCTATATAATGGACTGATCCTTATTGCCATAATTGACATGATTTTAGGAGGAAATTTTTTTTGTCTTTATTTGGTTTAACTAATATTTCTTTATTAGCAAATCTTATGCATGAAAACCATAATTAATTTTTATACGCTCAATTACTATTACTCATTAACTACAAATTGGCTTAATTTGAAATTTTGACCGTAGATTTATTATATATTTTCAATAAGATCTTATATTAATTTAATAGTAATTTATTGACACAATTCAAAAAAATATTATAGAAATATATTTGATTAAATATATTATCATCTATGGCTGTAGGTATTAATTTAATTAATTGTATTCACTATTCAGAAGTACTTAAAATGTCTAATACAATAATCAGAATATCTATGTTTAAATCATAATAACTTATTAAATAATTCAAAATATTAATAAAAGTTTCTAAAAATGTAGTCAATTTAACTATAAAAAGATACATCTCCATTAAATATATCGTATTAAGTGATAATACTATTGGAAAATAAATAATATAGTAACAAAAAATAAAATTTGATGGTCGGGTGCAACTCAAATTATAAATTTCACCTTAGAAGTATTTGTGTACATTAAAAAACTATTCAATTTTTAAAAAATATATTTGTTTCTTATATACTATTTTATAAATAACTCTGCCTATGTTATCTCAACATAGCAGGTCTCAAGCCATGGTAAAGGAGGAGGGTTGTAAAAGGCAATGCGAGCCAACGTAAAACCTAGCCGTTCTATGGAGATACTATTTTGTTTTTTTAAATAAAAGAAGTTAATAAAAAAAGCAAGGTATAATAATTAAAATTATAGCACTTGGTAATTAGAAATATATAATATATCTAGATATTCGAATAGATACTATGTAACTCATTATATAGGTTGGAAAAGTGAATTAGAAAAAAAAAAATTGAAAAATGAAAACATAAAAATGAAAGATTAAACCATAAAAAAATTGTGTGTTGCATAAGGATTAAAGTTACTACAAATTAAAATTTATTTAACAAAATTTTTAACATTTAATGCACTTAATAATTATAGCGGAAGATAATACTATGAGTTAAACGTTAGTCAATTATCAAGCAATGTGCCAATTATGAATTGTTAGAAAATATAATATTATGATAAACGATAATTTTATAAGTACATACACGTAATATGTATGCAAATATCATATGATTTATACATTTATAATATATTATAAAGTTGTAAATAATAAAATTTATATATCAAAGAGTCAAAAACTACAAAAAAATATACAAAATAGAATTTAACAATAATAGTACATAAATAAATGTCATATTATTATTGAATAGAATATTGTGAATAATATAATTTCATATTGTCTTAAATAATTTTTATAATTAAAATAAAAATATTTTTTTATATTACACCTCGTGCATCGCACGAGTATCAACACTAGTAATATAAAACACGTTTTGAAGCGTGTGAGTCTACCACCTAGGCCCAACACGTTTTGAATTAATATATTGGAAAGGATATGAGATTCTTTCTAAATTTATTAGATTTTGTAGTTAGATAAATATGGACAAAAAAAATCAATTAAGTTGAACAGTCTGAGATGTAAATATTAATTTTTGAAATTAACATTATTTATTTAATAAATACAAATTTTTAGTTGTGCCATAAATAATGAGATTTGTGGATAAATAAATATGGATAAAATATATATGTAACAGCTACATTTGCATGACTTCACGAAAATATTTCAAAAAAATTCAATGTTTTATTCATTAAATGATTGACAAGATTTTTCTAACCCAATGAAGCATTATTTTCAAGATTTTTTCTCATTATTGTCTAGATTTACCCGTGGCATTTAAAAAATCATTACCATAGTTTTAGATATTATGGTTTACACAAAATCTTTCTCAAATAACAAATATATAAATATATATATTTAGAAATTTGAATTCAAATTTTCATTCAGCCGTCGTTTAAAAAAAATACTAATAATAACTTTGAAACTTTTAAACGGAAATTTTCATATAATTTCAAGTAAATCCCTATCTCTATTATTTAGTAATATATATATATAT
>CACSLK010000214.1:7334402-7347076 GCA_902706635.1 Striga hermonthica
CATGCTTTCACGAATACTACAACTACATCATTCAAATTTGTAACAGAAAAATCCATTTACTACTAAGTGGGTGGTGTTTCGTGTTTCAAAATAAAAAATAAAAATAAAAAAATAAATAAGTTTTTTGTGCTTACCGTGTATTTTTTGTTTTATTTTTCCAAAGGCATGTACTAAACTATGTGAATGTTTTAGCATCTCCAGTGTTTGATGTGGTTGTGGGAAAAAACATGCCACGTAATAAAAAATTAACTATCAGTCCACTTTTTGTCTTTCAATGGTAAAATAAAATATTAATGTTGTGATGAGTTGGCAATAATTATTATCTACACTGTGAATGAGACTGTCAAATATCTACATCCTTCTCCACATTGTGACTCAGCAAATTTGGGGAGAAGACAAAACAAAATTCTCAAAATCGTCCAAAATCTGGTGGGAAAAATTGGCGGGCACCCAAATTTTTTCAATCGTGAAACTGGAAGAGATTCCAATTTTTCTTCTCGTACAATAGAAACAAGAATTACCTTGAAGAAAATTACAATTCTCAGTTCAACAAAAAGCTTCAGGTATGTGATTCTTTTTCTTTTATTCACTGTGTGATTATGTAAATCGAAGAAATGATATAGCTTTCGTTCCTAGTCGGTAGATAAATTTTGATATTTTGGTTGTAGTCAAGAGCTTCGTAGAAGAATTTTCTCCATGGAAACCCCTTTTCCCTGTTTCATTTTAATTTCTACATAAAAAGGTTCTTGTTTAATTTATTTTACTTTTTTTTTGTTCATTTTATGTAAATTTCTCTGGTTTAGGGTAACTAAATAAATGATTTTTTTTTTGGGATCCTTTATGCTTTTGTTCTGGACATGTCAATTTCTTTATTGGAATCGGAATAATAACTGGAATTGGCCATTTGTTCTTTCTTAACCTGTAGGGAAAAAAAAAACTCTTGTAAGTTACCAACAATATTAAACTGTAGAATATACATGTTAATATTTTGGTAAACAATATAAATGATAAAATAAATCAAGCCAAATGCATATTACACACAACCAGATTAATATATATTACACAATATTAATGTATCTTCAAAACATACATACACCACAAGGCAAAAAAAAAAATGATCAGAAATTTTTTTTTTAAAAAAAAAAAAACAAGGAGCTTAAAGTATTTTAGGAGTAGTGTACGTTACTTGTGAAGGGGACATAATTATGAAGTATCTGCTAGTGGATTTTACCTGAAAAAAGAAAAACACTGTGTCTGCTTTCTTCAATTTTATACAAAGTGTCTCTACGTTTTGATGAAAATTAAACAAAATAATTTTAACAAAAAACCCTAAAGAATCGTACAAAAAGAGGGGCGAAAGTTTGGGCTTAGTAAAAATCTAAACCCAAAAAATAATAAAATTTCAAAAGCCCATACTATTTTAAAGTTGTTCACATTGTGCATTGCAAAACATTTTAAATATTAAATGTTGTGGACTCAACATCCATATGATGTGGATTCACATCTCCTTTATTTGATTGACACATGGCAAAATTCATTCATCTACAATATTATACATTGGAGATGCTCTAATCCCCAATCTCTCTCTCTCTCTCTCTCTCTCTCTCTCTCTCTCTCTCTCTCTTACACGCACTGTTCAAATTCGCCATTGCCATATCTTCCTCAATCGCCTCCCCATCAACCTCCGGCTCGCCCTTGGCATCCGCCTGCCTTGCTCCTCCAGTCGCCCGCTCGTCTCCAACCCTTGTACTCTTCCCGCCTCCTCTTCCCCCATCACCGCCACCGACCTCGAGTGTCGATAGGAGCCCCGTCCTCGGCCACAGTACCGACGGCAAAAACTACAAGGTCCGACAGCACCGCACTCCCGCCGTGTACGCCCTAAAAGTCCTCCAAGATGTCGTCGGCCCGCCGTTCGCCGTCAAGCTCTCAGCGATTCTCTTCTGCCTCACTCCGACTCCCCTAATTTCTCCACGAACAGAGACACCGTCCGATTCGGGAGGAGCAGAGGACCACGCCGTCGGAGTCGGACGACGATAAGTCTCCGGCGACATGGGCTTGAACCGGCGAGATTGGTGGGGAAATTTAATTGCTTGATTATGAGAATTGAATTATTTTCAGGGACTGAATTACAATATTAAAAAGTTTTATTATATTTCAATGGAATCATGTGGTTAAATGTCAGATTTAAAAATGTATAAAAATATATTATTTTTTTTAAATGTATCCACTTACTACTCTTTTTTTTTTCCCAGTCAAACAACCAAATATATTACTCAAAAGAAACCAGTCTTAATACATCGCATAACCCGAAGATTACAGCCCAAATGCTACGAGAAGGAGTATACTCCTCCCCTCAAAGAACAACATGGTCACAAAGAAATAACATAAAAACAAAAATAAAAACAACTTAAAGCAAAATAAAATCATCAATTTTACAACCCATCATTAATTGCTTAATGGATTCAATAAGCTTATCATGGCCCTTCCCAGTTGCATCAATCTTTTGCAGAGCCAATACAACTGCAGCACTATTAATATAACAATAGCATAGCTGCCAAGTTGGTTCTGATGCCTTCACCATCACCAGCCCCCATTGAACAACTAGAAGATCTGCCGCTAAAGAGTTTTCCTCTCCTGGAACTTGCCCTTCCCACTTCAACTGGCTGCCATCCTCTTGTTTCACAACACAATCCACCTCAATGAGTCCAAGAACAGATGAATGAGCACTGATAGCCACCCATGGCTTACCTACTCCCTGAGATAGTTCATCAGTCCTGAACCCATTTTGAGCCTGCATCTTTTGGGAATTCCATTCAATCCATTCAGCTTTTGCTCCAGCCACAACTTTAGTCTCATGTATCCAGTCTCCCTTAAACACCCATTTGTTCCTTGCCTTCCACATGTTCCACATTAAGAAGGCAGAAAGCTCAAGTCTGTCCCTTACCTGCTTCTTCATCCCCTTAACACATATTTCCTGCCACCATCTTTGAAAACTTGTATGCTTACCTTGAAGTAGATTCCACTCAATTCCACAAAGTTTCCAGCATAATTTAGCTTTTGGGCATTGAAACAGAAAATGTTCCAATGTCTCAGACTCTTCTCCACACACCTGACAAATAGGATCCACCCCAACTCCTTTCTTACCCAAATTACCATTAACCCCAATGAACCCAAACCAACATCTCCACAAAAAATGCTTCATCTTAGATTTGATATTCAGTTTCCAAAGAGTAGTCCACATCTTTTTCAACCAACTATTATGATGACTAGAAGATGCCTGATCCTTCTGATTAACTCTGGACTCCATGATAGCCTTGTAAACAGCTTTGATAGAAAACTCACCTTTCTTCCCCCCATGCCAAATCCACTTATCCTTCTTGATATGATTAGATAATGGAATTTTAAGGATCTGAGCTGCATCCACAGGGTGGAAAGTTTGCAGCACCAACTCTGAGTCCCACTCTCTACCTCCCTCTTTAATCAATTCACTCACCTTTCTAATCCTACCTCTATCTCCCCAAAAACAGCACCTAGGTCTAAAAGAACTATTGTTTGGGATCCATGGAGAATCCCAAACCTTGACAGTAGAACCATCCCCCACCACTATCCTAGCCCCTAACTTAAGAGAACCCCTCACACTCAGCCAGCTCTTCCATAGCCATGAATCCCCATCCCTTGCACTCACATCCCATAAACTTCTATCCCAGAAATATCGACCTCTCAAAACTCTACTAACAAGCAAATTAGGACAGGTGATTAGTCTCCAAAGTTGCTTAACCAGCAAGGCTTCATTAAAGACCCTCATATCCCTGAACCCAAGCCCCCCCTCTTCTTTAGCTATAGCTAACTTCCCCCACTCAGCCCAGTGCACTCTGTTACCACCCCCCTCCTTTTTACCCCACCAAAAATTAGCCACCTCCCTGCAAATTTGAGAAATAATGGAGATAGGCAATTAAAACAAGACATAACATATGTGGGTAAAGCACTCAAAACAGATTTTATCAGAATCTCTCTGCCTGATTCACTCAAATATTTATTTTTCCAGTTCACCACTCTAGCTCTCACACACTCACTCACATATTGAAAGGTGTCCCTCTTAGATCTTCCTATACCTAAAGGCAAACCCAAATATTTAGAAGAATGAACTCTCTGAATATCGTGTAAAGCTCTGCAGATTTGAACTTGGGTTTCCTCCTTAGTATTCTTGGAAAATAAGGCAGAAGACTTATCAAAATTGACAACCTGACCAGAGTCATGACCATACATAGCAAGGATATTACACACAAGATGAGCATGCTGAAGATCTGCTTTACAGAACAAAATGGAGTCATCTGCAAAGAATAGATGACTGACACTAGGAGCATTCTTTCCCACTTTAATACCTTTATACTGACCAGATAAACAAGCTCTATGAACCAAATTAGAGAAGGCTTCAGACACCAGAATAAAGATGTAAGGACAGAAGGGATCTCCTTGTCTCAAACCTCTAGTAGGTTGAATGTATCCAAGGACAGATCCATTCACATTAAAGGAAAATGAGGTTGAGCACACACAAGCAAGGATCCAAGAAATAAAAACCTCAGAAAATCCCATAACTCTACACACTTTAGCAATAAAAGCCCATTCAACTCTGTCATAAGCCTTAGCCATATCAAGCTTAATGGCCATAAAATGTTGTTTACCTTTTCTCTTGCTATTCAGAAAGTGCACACATTCATTAGCAACAATCACATTATCAAGAATCTGTCTACCAGGAACAAAAGCAGCTTGGGTACAAGAAATACACTCACTAAGCACTTCCTTAAGTCTGTTTGCAATGATTTTGGCAATCAGTTTATAAATCACATTACAAAGACTTATGGGTCTAAAGTCTACTACTCTGGTGGGGTTTTTCTTTTTAGGGATTAAAGAGATAACAGCATGGTTCAACCCTTTTGGCATTTTCCCAGAGTTAAAGAAGTTGACAACAGCAAGACACACATGATGTTTAATGGTAGGCCAAGATTTCTGAAAAAAAACAGGCTGTAAACCCATCTTCCCCAGGAGCCTTGTCCTGGTCCATACCAAAAAGAGCAATTTCAATTTCCTCAACTTCTACAGTTCTAATTAATCTCTCATTCATCTCTTTATTAATAGATCTTTTAATGCCATCCAAATTACAATGATGATCAATAGGATTAGAAGACTTGAATAACCCATCAAAATACAACATAAGCTCAGTCACAGTTTCTTCCTTATTACTACACCTAGAGCCATCTGCTTTAGTAATATTATCAAGGCTATTGATCTTCCTCCTATGATTAACACATGCATGAAAGAATTTAGAATTTTTATCTCCTTCCTTCAACCATAACACCCTAGCTTTCTGCTTCCAAAACTTCTCCTCACTCTCATAAGCCAATTGAATCTCAATTTTACAATTAGTCCACTCAGTCCAGTCTCTCTCTCCCCCCTGAGTTCTAAGTTTATCCAATTTATTAGTGTACTCAGTAATTTTCTCTCTAGAATTCAGATTAAGAGATTTGTTCCACAATACCAGAGCTTTTCTGACATTTTTACACCTCTGAGTTACACTAAATAAAGGATGACCAGACACATTCAAATTCCAGGCACTATGCACAGTTTCATGAAACCCTTCCATATTCAGCCACCTAGCATCAAACACAAATCTTTTCTTGAATGTTTCACAAACAACATCAGTATCTAATAACATCACAGAATGATCAGAAGAAACCACAGTGAAATGCTTAATCACAGAGTTAGAAAATTTGATAAGCCATTCCTGAGAAAATAGAAATCTGTCTAATTTCTCTTCAATGGACTTGTCTCCTTTTCAATTGTTGGTCCAAGTGAATGGATGACCAATAACATTGGTCTCCATCACCCCAAGAGTAGCCACTAGGTTCCTGAAGTCCATAAAACTAGAGTCCTCTCTCACAAGACCCCCTTTTTTCTCAGAGTTATCAAGGATATCATTAAAATCCCCACTAATAAACCAAGAATCTCCCCAAGCCAAACTATGCCTAATAATAACCTCCCACTGAAGTTTTCTAACTTCACTATTAGTACTAGCATACACAAACACCCCCCAAAATATTTCATGACCTCCAGAAAAGTTGAATTGACCTCAAGAAAAAAATTCAGAATTGACAATATCCAAAATGTTGATCTTAGAAGACCAGCAGAGAAAAAGTCCCCCCTTGTACCCCTCAGGTTTAACATAATACCAATTATCAACTAATTTGAGTTTTTTACACATAGACTCAACAAATTTTTGTTTTTTCTTAGTTTCAGACAAAAAAGCAAAATCAGGGAGATGGGTTCTTAAAAACTCCTTGAACTGGGAAATTGTAGAGGGTCCTCCCAAACCTCTACAATTTCACACCATAACTTTCATTTAAAACCTTGGGACCAATTATGGTTGGTTTCCTCCACCTCAGAAAAAGTTTGACACACATTTTTTTTAGATTTTTTCTTAATTTGGGACTCCTCTGGCTCTTTACATTCTTCTTCCTCTAATCCCTCACAATTTCTCTTCAAAGACCCCTGAGACTTACCCCCCTTAGACCCCTCTGTTTTCTCTATGACCATATCTTCGTGAATACTGAGGTTCTTAGGATTTTGATTTTTTGAGGCACCAGATCTTTTCCTATGGACTATTCTTCTCCCTATAAGAGAAGAATGCACCTGAATATCCACAAGATTAGTATCTTGTGTAATCCCAATGTCCTGGGCAGGAATGATTTCCTTGCCTTGAACATTTTCCTTACACAGAACCACCCTACCACACAAAGACTGAGAATCCTCATTTTGCATTAATACTTGGTCCCCTGTGGCATAGGGCCCTGGTGAAGCTGGGTTACTAGGTTCTCCCAGGCTACTCTTGTCCCCAACCACACTCTTGACAACATTAACAGCAGGAGATGGCGGGTTGGCCTCAGTACTGGCCTGAGAGCCATGAGTTTGACTTGATGAGCTTCTAGAGCCACTGAAAGTCGATCCACTCACACGCAACCATTCTCCATACTGCCCCACTTTAGGCATATTTTTAGTAATATCCTCCTGCTTTTTACTACATGTTCTATCAGAATGTCCTATGATTCCACAGTAAAAGCAAAAAGATTGAAGATTTTCATACCTGAATTCTACCCATTTGCTTTCACCACCCACCTTAATATGAGTCCCTCTGAGTATTGGTTCATTAAGGTTTAATACCACCTGCACTTTAAAAACCTGGCTAGTTGAGGATCCCACACCTGGAATTTGCACATTAAGAACAGATCCTAAAAGACTACCAATTTTCATCCCTGTATCCATGGAAATCCAATGCAAAGGCAGGTTAAGTATATGAACCCAGATTTTGATTTTTTTTCCTCTTTACTATGAAATTCAATATCTTCAGGGTTCCATTTTTTAAGTAAAATGTATTGCCCATCAAAAGACCAAGTTTTTCCCTCTAAAATGCGATCCCTATCCTGTTCCGACTGAAATAAGAACTGAAAGCAGTTATCTCCCAAGTTTCTAATATTAAAAGGTTTTTTAGTGAGCCAAATACTCCCAAGAGTAGTTCTAAGCCCCCCAAAATTCACTTTTTTTCTCCAAAAACCTTACCTATTAAACTGGTTTGACATTCTTTTAAGCCAGGCGCAATATCATCAACCAAAAATTGCAGCCCTATCTCTTCCTTCTCAGAAAGAGTAAATTTAGAGAGTTGATCTGCAACATCCTGAGCCATACCCTAAATAACCAGAGACTACAGATCCAGATCTAAAACACACCCCAAAACACACAAAAGTAAAACGCAAACACAAACCCTAACCACAGGACAATCGCAACTAATCAACAGGCACAATCACATAGCAGATAATCAGTAATAAGCACAGATAGAGTTGAAGGGCTTGAATCGCTACCTATTAAACAAAACACCGACTAACGAACTTAGCAAGTGGGAAGCAAACAACAGACATCGAAGAAACAGCAAAGATAAGGAACACAACCTCCAAAATCAAGGAAAAGCCCAAGAAATACGATGAAGAGAAACCCAGGAAACCAAATCCTACAAGAGGAACTATCACTCTAAAGAGAGACGAAACCCTAGAGAGGGACTTTTAAGCAATCTTGATTTCAAAATTACACATTACAAGTAATACTTTTTTCTACTTTGGGTATCCACTTACTACTCGCTACATGCTCTTTATGACCTCGAGGTCCTCCACTTGTGAATTGTGATTCAATTGCCATGTATTTAGCTATTGATATTATATTATTGCCAAAACTAAAATAAAATATTAAATAAAATAATATAAAATATTAAAATATTAAAATATTATTGGACATATTGAACTTTACTGACTGACGGGTTGCACTTTTGTGTTAGAGATATTGCACATTAGCATAACAAATGCATAAGCTAATTCAATGATTAAATAAAATATTAAATACAAAAATTAATACAAAATATGCTTTTTATTGCATAAATAATTTGATAAATGCACTATAATTTAAATTAAATACATACTATTAAAAAAATTAGTGTTCGGTTTCAATTTGGTTAGGACGAAAGTTTGTTCCTTACATACTGCACGTAGCTGCCGAAAAAACGAGCACGTTAATTTTTAATTATTTCATCCATGTGTCAAATTTGTAATTTACGTAAAATATATCAAAACACATTATTTTGTATATATTTTTTAAATATATATATATATATCACATTTTATTAAATGTGTAATAATTTTTGCAAATTCAAATTAGGTATTTAGGGTTTCGCTGTCGTTTTTTTTTTTCAATTAGATAGTGTTGAGAGATAATTTTGAGTATTTTCTAATTTAGTACATGAAAAAATATCTATTTTATAATAATATTTTAGAAAATGCAAGTTAATGTTAAATAAAGTGTACAATGTTTAAATTTTTTAATTTCTCAAAGTTTTAATATATATGTGGTCATATAAGAGTATTGCACTTTATATATAAACACATTGCACATTATAAAACAAGACGTTGCACTTTATAAAGCAACACGTTGCAACTTGTCCCCACACTACAAAATTAATGTCAACGGCTCCCGTCCAAAATAATAAGCAAGAATTTTTTTTTTTTTTAAAAAACATATCTACATAATAATGTAATATACACCACACAATCCATACACAAAAAACACGAACATGCTAACGTACCAAACTTTCAGTATTGCACTTTATACATCAACACGTTGCATCTTATACAACAATACGATGCACTTTAAAAATAATAATTAAAAATAGTGTCATACTTTAATAAAATTTTAATATAAATAAATTATTTCTATTATTTATAATAATTCAGTTGACCGACCGAATAAACTATATATTTCAGTTTGATTTCAATTTAATGTGAGACAAAATTTCGTTCGAACCAATATACGCAATACCGGCTAGCACAGTGCACCGTTGTGTTATAGGATTCGCACATTAAAAACTATTAGATTGCACATTATACTTTGTTTATATAGAATAATACATTTTTAATTAAAAATGATATAAATTTCAACAATATTACAACACTAAATATGTTTTTATACTACAAATATTTATTTCTATTATTCTAGTTTCAATATCATATCAGTCGATTAAATCAAACTAATCGATGATCCGACCGATTAATAACTAAATAATTTTGAAAAATGTAACAATTTTTATAATGTGCGTGTAAATTCACAAAATGTACATACAATGAATCTTTAATGTGCAATATATTAAACTTTTGATAAATTATAATATCATTTCAATATTAAAATACCATCCAAAATGTTTGAAATTGCACAAAAGAGCAATGCTATAGAGCCCACTTGGATGACAACTTAGATTACAACATAAGTGTAAATGTATTATTTTTTAAATTTTTAATAATACATTTACACTTGTGTTGTAACCCAAGTTGTCAACCAAGTGGGCTAAATAGCATTACTCTGCACAAAAACCCCCAACAAAGTATCTAATTTTCATCTTAAAAGCCCCACCATAAAAAAAAAAGAAGAAAAATTATGTCTAACACGCGCACACACACACACATACGATACACACACACACGCTCGGCTGCAGCCGCCTGACCGCCGCCGCCCGACCCATTTCCCGGCAGTCTTTTCCGGCCAGAGACGCCGCTGCCGTGTCCTCATGACATGGAAACAGGACCTGGCCACCGGAAACAATCTGTTGGAGTGAATGCCAATCCCCGTCCGCCGCCGACCACCCCATCGCGCGGAGGTCTTATCTGGCCAGCGCCGTCGCCGCCGTACAACACCAGTCACCGGCAAGCTTGTCCCAATCGCCGCCGCTCGACGGTATAGTGGCCATTCCGGACTGCGGTCGTCGTTCTGACAGAGGCGGTCGTGAAACCCGGGCCCGATGTCGTGCTCGACAGTGGAGGTGGATGCGATTGATGTCGGGAATCCTTGCCGTGATCTCTGGTGTGTTGCCGGAATCGGAGGACGGTGGCAGAGTCGGGTCTGTCGGCGACGGCATCATGACCGGCGGACTTCTTGCGGTGGTGGTGTGCTTCTGCGGCCGGACTGTAAGCTGTGGGCGGATTGCCGGAATTGAGAGAGCTGTGTGTGTTGTATGTGTGTGCGATACAGAGAGAGATAGATAGGGGAGAGGATATAGGAGAGAGGAGTGAGAGAGAGATAGGGGAGAGAGATCGTGATGAGTGGGAGATTTTATTTGTGGGGCCCACTTATTTATTTGTTTGGTAAATTACATAATTGACCTTTCTGTTATTTATTTGTCCATTAAATTATACTGTAATTACTATCTTGTCATTACAGGTTTGACCTTTTAATTCAATTTTGACTTCATAATGTTCATTGATATACTTGATCCAATGACTCATAATTATTCTTATTTCTTTCACTATCTTTCATTTTCATATGATCCCTTCTATATATAGAGAGAGAAGGGATCATATGAGAATGATTAATAGTGAAAGAAATAAGAATGAATATATGCCATTGGATCTATCATATCAATGGTTATGATCAAGTCAAAATTTAGTCAATCATTAATGGCAATATGGTAAATTAACATACATTGTGGTCAAATGTGTACATTTGACCAATAATTAAGGGTAATCTGGACATTACACATTTACAACACATGACATAGGGCCCACACACGCCAATATCGGTCAATACTATCTCTCTCACTTGTTCTCTCTCTCTGTATCTATTTTGTATCTATATCTCTGTTGCTTGCATCTTTTGATCCCTCTCTCAACCACCAGACAACTCACGGCGACCGTTCACGGCAAAAATCACGTCTCCCCACGGCAGCATAGCAACTTCGGTCCACGACGTCGTCAATCTCTCTCCAGCAACACGACATCCGCCATGGAAGTCATTGCCGCCGGCGAACCGACTTTTTCTCGTCGTTCTTACGCCTCTGAATATCGTCGCCGGACTTCACTCTCGCAGATGCGTCGCCACTAGCGTCCTTCCCGTAACCCGCACAAAGGCAACAACGGTGTTTGAATGGCCGATTTTCGTTTTTTTTTTAGCATAAGATTCGTCGAGTTCCCAGCGGCGGACTGTGGCGGCGTCACGTATTGGGCGACGAATACGGCGACGGGGACTGAAACTTCAGGGGCTGAGCTCCGGCGAAGGTGGAGGAGCGTGGTGCAGAAATTGCTTTTTGGATTTGTGGGGTTATTATTTGGGAAATTAGATATATTGTAGGGACTTCATTGCAATTTATTCAAGTTTATTTTATTTCAATTCAACACATGAGGCCAATTTGTAATATAATAAAACTTTAACTAATGCACATTAAAATTACATAAATTGCATATTATTATGTGATAATGTTCATATTAAAAAAAGAAAGTCATGTTCTTTTACGAAATTATAGTTTACCCGATGCCTATACATTTAAAAGTTCACAAATATTGTTTTTAATCAAATAAATATACAATAATAAAAATAATAGTATTTTTTATGTAGTTCGACCGTTCGATTATTTTGGATATTTAAATAAAAAATATAAAAATTATTATCTTTATCTTTTTTTTTTGTTATTTGGAGAAAAAAAATAAAATCATACTGAAATAACCGATATAAAATAACAATAATAATAGTTGACCCAAATATAAAATTTTGTACCGAATTTATATTCGTTGATCTAGTCCGATTATGTGCAATCTAATAGGCATTTACGTGCAACCCGTATAACCAAACGTGCAATCGCAATACATAAAAATATATACGAAAAAAATATTATTAATTACTAAAAAAAAATCGATAATATTTTCATATAGTTCAACATGTTTGGTTATTTGTTTATTTAAATAAAACTAAATCCGACCTTTAACCAAATAATATAATTTGATCGATTAGCATAATTACTTCAATTTTGTTAGATGTAGTGTGTTATGTTATAAGGTGCAACACTTTGTGTTATAAGGTGCAATATACAACAAGTG
Organism: Striga hermonthica; assembly: GCA_902706635.1. NCBI lineage: Eukaryota > Viridiplantae > Streptophyta > Magnoliopsida > Lamiales > Orobanchaceae > Striga > Striga hermonthica. Next base: position 7,346,855 of record CACSLK010000214.1, read on the forward strand.
TTATAAGGTGCAATATACTGTTGTATAAAGTGCAACATCTTTAAATATAAGGTGCAATAATGAAATTTTGATATGTTAGAATGTTTTTTTTATGTGACGGATATTGCAATATTAGGTAGATACGTTTTATAGATTTATATTGAGTAATATTTTATTGTGGCAACTGTTGATCTTAATTGTGGAATGAGATGATAAAGTACAATGTGTCGTTTTATAAAGTGC
>CACSLK010000214.1:7372340-7383533 GCA_902706635.1 Striga hermonthica
CCTCCAACATATTTTCCAACCAAATATCGAGGCCATCGCCATCATCATCGTCGGACTCACCGGGGTTGATGACCACTTCCGTATCATTCCCCTCCTCTTCGAGACATTCCTTGTCCTCAAGGATTAAGAAATTAAGCGCACCTTCCTCTTGGTTTGGATCCTCAACCACCATTGCTTCTCGGGCTTCCATGAGTTGTCTTTCACGATCCTCCCAATCTCTACGTTCGTGAAGCTCCTCCAAAAATTCTCGCTCCCATGCGGTTAATTCCCTTTCCAATCCTTCGAGATACTCAAGATCCTCCAGATCTAACTCATCCAATGGTAACATCATGATTTTTTTTTTTTACTCTAAAAAAAATTCGAACAAAATAGGGAAAAAAATTCGAAAATTCGAACCCCCAACAAGACTCAAAAAATCGAAACAAAAAAAAGAAATTCGGCCCCTCAACAAAAGGTAATAACCGAACAAAAATCAACAAAGGACTAACAAGATGACACTTTTTTTTTAATCAAAAATTCGAATAAATTTGAAAATTTCGACCCAAAAAAGAAGAAGAGAAATTCGGCCCCTCAGCAAAAGGCAAACCAAAAAAAAGAAAAATATAGGATAAATAAAAACACGATCAGCACCTCTCAATGAACTCTCTCAATGAAAGCCCCAATGATGAAGGACCGCTGATCGGTGTTGTTATTTATATGTGGGTTGTGAATAAACGACGCACTCGGGCCTTCGTTTATCCACGATAGGTGTATCTAAGAGACGCACTCAGGGCCTTCTTCTAGACACTGTGACTTTGAGACGCTCTCAGGGCCTTCTCTCTGACACTGTATGTAAAGACGCACTGACGGCCTTGTTTATCACACGTTAGAACATAAAGTTCCCCTCAATTGGCTCACCAATTCAACACTCCATTCAACTTGTAAAATATGATGAGGTACATGGGGTATTTATAGATGCCAACTACCTCTAAGCCTAATAGATCTAGATCTCCTATTCTATGCAATAAAATAAATCCTAACTCTAGAAAGCAATAAAAACCTATTACTACCAAATAACTAATGCTTGGCTTGCACACCAAGCAATTCTAGAATGCTCTCCAACTTCCCACATATGCAAAAACTCGCGGCCGCCCCTTGAATGCCGCCTCACTTGCATGCGCGTTCGCGAGTCCTAGTCCTAGACGGACTCGGCGCCTTGCGCATGGTCACCATACGTGCGCGCTGTCGCGCGCGCTTCCTTGTTGCCGCATCCCGCCTGTACGTGCACTCCCGCGCCCAGCACTCCTACGCCCGTTAGGATTGGGTCGCCCGCGCTTGCACCGTACTCGCACGCTGTCGCGCACCTATCATTGCTGCTGCCCAGCTGCCGTGCGTCCTCGCCACCTGCGCGAGTGCCGCGCACGTCCCTCATGCCCGTGCCGCTCGCGCTGTCGTTCCGTGCCTCGCGCGTTGCCTCTAGCGCCCTAGCGTCCTGCTCCTCTACCGCGCGCCCCCGTGCACCCGCTGCACTGCGCGTCCCAGCCGTCCCCGCGGCCTGATCGTACCCACGTATGCCCGACACCCACCGCGTGCCGCTAACCTCCGTTGCCGACTCGTCTGTTGCGCACCATCGCACGTCGCTCGCGTCCACCTCCTCGACGCCACTCGCCCGTGCACCGCCTCGACCTTTCGACCCTTTGCGCGCATCATGGCACGATGCGCGTTCCTTGCTCGTGCTCGCACCCTTGTCGCCACCCGACTCCAAGTGCCCGCCCGACTCCTTAAGCTCTTCCGACGGCCATGGATCCCATCCATCCAACCCAATACAGTCACCAGCTCGCCAAATCCAACCATCCTCCATTCTACTCTTACTTCCCCTTCGAGCCACCATCTTGCGAACTCGCCTTTTCCTCGCACAAGGCTTGCACCAACACTTCTCCTCTTTTGTCTTCGCCTTGTGTTTCCTTCGAGCTCGTTTGTTCTTGCGCCTCCTAGGCTTGAGCTTAGCTCGTGGAACACATCCTTTTGGCCAATCTCGTACACATGATGGCTGGTAAATAGGACTAGATGGCGCCTCCAACATATTTTCCAACCAAATATCGAGGCCATCGCCATCATCATCGTCGGACTCACCGGGGTTGATGACCACTTCCGTATCACTGGCTGTTGGCGTGCTGCTGTACACTGCCAACAGCTACTGGGCATGACTGACCACGGCTGTGCATGCGGCTACGCGTGCTAAGGTGACTGGGCGCTCAGCCGTGCTACCGGGCACTGGCCGAGGCCTGCTGGGCATGCTAGCGCGCTGTCGGGCGCGCTGGCGTGCACTGGTACTGGCTAGCGTGCGCAGGGCGCTGCTGGCTGATGTTGCTGGGGTGCTGCCAGCACGCTGCTGCCGCTGTGTGCGGACAACATGGCCACGACCGGCCCTTGCCGGCCATTTGGCGATTTTCTCCGACCGATCTCACATGAAATAACATAACATAACTTGACATGATCTTTTATTCTGACTTTACTCAAATTTACTGATTAATGCTCGATAGACTATTGGGGTGCCGAGGTATGCACATCGTGTGCGTATAATTGGTGTCAAGCCAACTCCTCTATCAAACATGAATTGCACGGACAATTATGATCATACTGAAAGATAACATGATAGGGCATAAGATGGCCCGTAGGCGTGCGTTACGTGCGCTGCCGACTTTCTTAGGCCAAAACATGGGCAAAACCAAAACTTGTCTCGACCTATCCTTCTAGACTGAACTTATAAGGTCATAACATGATTAAATAAGCATAAATTACTAGGTGTTATTCGAATAGAATTAAACATCACTCAGTCATGGCCAATATGGCCTAAAACCGAACATGTCATGTATTTTCCATGAATTTCTTGACATGAGCTGGATAAACTGAACTTAATATGACCTTAGTAACATGAAAAGAGGCTGAGAATGAGATTACCTCTTCAAGTGCTTGGTTGAAATCACAAGAATGGCTATAAATCCTTACTACCGTGCGTGCGTGCATAAAATGATCATAATCTCACTTAGTACTTTCTTAGTGAAGGCTGGTGTAGTAACTGAACATTCCTTCCCCAAATATCAGATTTTATAATTGGAAAACGTTGGTGAGGATTGAGGAGAAACTCACGACAATGGCCGTGCGCCACTTGCCGTACGGTTAGAGCTCGAGGGTGGCATTGGTGTGCTTACTCACCCTCACTTTTGCTTAGTCACGGACCTAAGGCACCATGATCTTCCATGTGTCATGAATGGATGAAGGGCTGAAAGATTTTAACTTACGGCCTTTAAGCTCGGCTTAGGCGCTCTAAGTGCGTGCTAAGGGCGTGCCAAACGTGATCGGCGTGCGCTAAGCACCCTTGTGCTAATAACTTACTAATGACTTACTCATGACGTGTGAAAGCTTACTTGATGCTAAGCTAAACATGATTACCTTAAACATGATTATCCTTAATCATCATTAACATTAAGCTAATCATGATTATCTTTAAGCTAATCATGATTAATTAGTTAAACATGGATTAAGTTAATTAAGCAAGGTTTATGACCATTACTTAATTAATGATGGACGGTGTACCAAGTGTTAACGCATCGCTGTATAGGAACGACGACGTTCATATATGGTAACCTTAACCAAATTAACTGTCGGAAAATTATTCCGAACATAAATATGACATTCGAAACTTACTTCGAATATTCTTGACTTAGACGATTAATCCGAACATTAATATTTCGAATAGTTCGTCAACTTGGCTTATTGATTCTGAGCTCATTGACTAATTAAATGAATCAGAATTAAATCTGAAAACTTATCGACTAATAGTCGAACTTGGATCTAACTAGCTGAATAACTTGAACTTGAACACGAACATGATTATTTATTAACAAAGGCTAGCTTTAAGATTAAAAGCTAGTATTTTCCTTTATTAATAAAACTCGGGGTATAACAACCCACCCTCCTTAAAATATTTCCGTCCCCAGAAATACTAAAACCGAAATGTACAAGCTTGACCTGAAGCTTATACTTATCGTTGACATGACTTAAAAATTCAGTATCAATACTAAACATTAGACTTAATCTTAACTGAGAAATCAACAATTCACAATTAAGTGAGTTGATGATTAACACTGACTGAAACGGGACACTTTTATAAGATAAAATGTTCCATTTATCATACTTAGCATTAGAAACATAATTCTTAAGCATACTGGTCTTCATCTCCTGGCTGGTTGTTGCTCCTTAATCTGAACATCGGTTGTGGTAACTTCCAGTCGTTGGTACCCCTGGAAAATTTCAGAGATACGCATATGTACAAATGAGGGTAACTAGCAATCCAGGCAATTACCTTTCGTAAATGTCTACTCGACACGCGGCACATCGTTCGGGCACATTGTAATGCGGCATACCTGCTCCTCATCTAGTGAGTGCGGCACACCTGCATACATCACCTGGCGAATATTGTACCTGCGATGTCGAGGTAGCCTGTATGGCTGATCATATCTGTATCTAGGCTAGTAACCTCAATGTACTATAATGCTAACTCTCCTTGATTTCCCAGTGTACTGCGACTCAGGCATGACATGCGTCCTTGAGTGGAACACTCCGGTTGTCTCCACGGCATTGATTGTTGTTGTTGATTACTCTTCTCCGTCGTGTTGTATATCGACACGTTGTACCTGCAACTGTTTACCTTTCTTGAGGTCAAACATAACCTCAAGAAAAGTTTATTATGAACTGATCTTTCCTACTAGTTCTCAAATCATCTGTATTTGAGAATCGAGGCACTGGACATACTTGAAATAACTGATAAGTCTCGTCTTTTTAGACAGACCATCCTTGACTTAACATAGCTAGCCTGAACAATCACATAACTGAATATCCAGGACTTCACTTTTACATGACTGAATCATTCTTTATCTGAACCTTGAAAGTTATTCCGAGACAATTTAAAATAGTCATCTCGGCATTTGTAACATGACATTTACTGACTTACTTGACTTGATAAGGTGCGACTTCAAGTTTCTAGGTAAAACTGGACTAATAGTCTGTATTACAGACCTCCATTTTAACCCGGCTGAACAACTATTATACGTCGACCTTAATACATAAACATTGCCTTTGAATTGTGAACATTAACTCATAACTTTGTACTATATAGGGCTGCTCCAGTATCAACTGGTCCCACAAAGTAGAAAGGAATAACTGATCTTAACTTTGCCAACTAAACTCAGAGTATCTAACTGGTAAGACACTCGACTTAGCTGACTCTAAAGGTTGTCACTTCTGAAACTGTAATGCTCCGGTCTCAGCTTCAAGCCTCCATGGTATACCCAGCTTAATGGTTCTTATTTCAAGCCTCCATGGTAACCCGGACTTATTGACTCTTATACACTGGAAACCGTTTTCTTGACAATGATTTGAAAATTTTTAACAACCTTTAGCATGAAAAATCTCGCCTTAAACTTGAATTACTGACTTGACTTAGGAAAATTGAGCTTATTCCCTGGTCTAACTCAAGGAATTCGTTCTTGGAATGTGCCAACTGGTTGGCAGAACATAAATTTTCATTAGAAAATGTCTGAGAAACTGAATTGCTAAGATTTGTATAACATAATTGTTTACAAATCACTGAACGAGGCATTATCTTAATCTGAATAAATCTAGAATTTAATCTAGAGTTCTCAAATTCAATCCCTTTCTAAAGTTCTGAATTCTGACCCGGACATCCTTACTGGTGACTTTATTGAAGCTGATCAATAAAGTACACAAATTCTTAACGAATTGCTAAACATGAGCGGGGAATTCTGACATAATTTCCGAGTATACTGACTACTAATCATGAACATAATTCGAGAATCTTAACAATATCGTAACTGAGAAATTTCTGAGCATAGAAATAGTAAATTATTTATAATTTAACACTTAATCAGCACTTACCTGGTAGTCGACGAGGCGTGAGTATGACATGTTCGGGTTTTTCAAGAACTTTCTGTCTTATAAAAATTTCAGAGACGCAAAAATGTGCTCTGATACCAACTGTAACACCCCGCCTTGTCATGAAAATCAGAGCGCACTTTTCGCAATTACATTCAAAATAAAACATTTTACATTGCGAAGTACTGATTCAGAGTGCTACTAAAATACATAACTGATTAAAAAATCTGGACTTTTGGTTTGAAAAACCAACTACTAGTTCGCCGACTGATTCATTTGACTAAGAATGACGAACAGTAAAACATCAGCGAAAACTATAGTGGTGAAATTGGATAGCAGTACCGTGATCGTGAAAACAAGTTATCTGAAAATAATAACGGCACTGCTATGCCAAATTCATACTGTATAAGACATAATTTAAGCTTTATAAGCATAAAGCTTAGGCAATTTAAACTTCATAAGCATAGTCCCGAACAGCTCCGTCATCTCACTCCTCCGTCCCGACTTCATGATCTGAAAAACATGATAATAGTGGGAGCGTGAGTACTAAGAACACTGTACTCCGCAAAAACTCATACTAAAGTAAACATTAATAATAATATCAATATCATGACAATAGGTATATATAAGTAAACTGTGATCTGTAAAATCTAGACACGAGGTCTGTACTGGACTGGCCATGTGCACACTCTGATGGGCAATTAAGGCTACTGCGCCTCCACCAGATCTCTGGATGGGCAATTAAGGCTACTGCGCCTCCACCCAAAGTGGAATAATTGATATACAAACCTTAAAACATGATAGAGCAATTATAACCAATGTAATACCCAGTCTGAGTTCCCACCTGAACTGCTGGTTTGAAAAATGTAAGTGTTGGTCATCTGGATCCTGAACAAACTGAAAATAATATAAACAATTACTAAATACTATGCTCAGACTGATAAAATAACTGATTAATATGTTAAGATGCTCTACTGGACTTAAACAAAATATCTGGGCTTAACCGGTAAAACTAGAACTGGATAGACTCGAAATTGAACTGACATGAATTTACTGGACTGAACTGGATTTGAAATTTATAATCTAGATGAATTGGCCCAAACCGGTCGGAACCGGTCTGCTCGGACCGGTCGGTCGACGGCTGACTCGGCCGACAACCTTGCTGCGGTTATGGGCGCGGTTGCTGGTGCGACTGAGTGCGGGCATGGCCGTTGCGGGCCTGCCCTAGCCATGGCCGAGGGTGCTGCGTGCATCTGACCACGGCTGGACATGAACTGGGCGTGGCGTAGCTGCTGCACGGCTTGCGGTGCAGCACTGGCCACGGACGTGCGCTCTGACGTGCACTGGCGTACCCCTGGCATGGCTGGCACCCCACATGCGATGGGACTGGCTGTTGGCGTGCTGCTGTACACTGCCAACAGCTACTGGGCATGACTGACCACGGCTGTGCACGCGGCTACGCGTGCTAAGGTGACTGGGCGCTCAGCCGTGCTGCAGGGCACTGGCCGAGGCCGGCTGGGCATGCTGGCGCGCTGTCGGGCGCGCTGGCGTGCACTGGGACTGGCCAGCGTGCGCAGGGCACTGCTAGCTGATGTTGCTGGGGTGCTGCCAGCACGCTGCTGCCGCTGTGTGCGGACAGCATGGCCACGACCGGCCCTTGCCGGCCGTTTGGCGATTTCCTCCGACCGATCTCACATGAAATAACATAACATAACTTGACATGATCTTATATTCTGACTTTACTCAAATTTACTGATTAATGCTCGATGGACTATTGAGGTGCCGAGGTACACACATCGTGTGCGTATAATTGGCGTCAAGCCAACTCCTCTATCAAACATGAATTGCACGGACAATTATGATCATACTGAAAGATAACATCATAGGGCATAAGATGGCCCGTAGGTGTGCGTTACGTGCGCTGCCGACTTTCTTAGGCCAAAACATGGGCAAAACCACAACTTGTCTCGACCTATCCTTCTAGATTGAACTTATAAGGTCACAACATGATCAAATAAGCATAAATTACTAGGTGTTATTCGAATAGAATTAAACATCACTCGGTCATGGCCAATATGGCCTAAAACCGAACCTATCATGTATATTCCATGAATTTATTAACATGAGCTGGATAACTGAACTTAATATGACCTTAGTAACATGAAAAGAGGCTGAGAATGAGATTACCTCTTCAAGTGCTTGGTTGAAATCACAAGAATGGCTATAAATCCTTACTACCGTGCGTGTGTGCATAAAATGATCATAATCTCACTTAGTATTTTCTTAGTGAAGGCTGGTGTAGTAACTAAACATTCCTTCCCCAAATATCAGATTTTATAATTGGAAAACGTTGGTGAGGATTGGGGAGAAACTCACGGTCAATGGCCGTGCGCCACTTGCCGTACGGTTAGAGCTCGAGGGTGGCATTGGCGTGCTTACTCACCCTCACTTTTGCTTAATCACGGCCCTAAGGCACCATGAGCTTCCATGTGTCATGAATGGATGACTATGCTCGTGAAGGGTTGAAAGATTTTAACTTACGGCCTTTAAGCTCGGCTTAGGCGCTCTAAGTGCGTGCTAAGGGCGTGCCAAACGTGATCGGCGTGCGCTAAGCACCCTTGTGCTAATACCTTACTCATGACGTGTGAAAGCTTACCTGATGCTAAGCTAAACATGATTACCTTAAACATGATTATCTTTAATCATCATTAACATTAAGCTAATCATGATTATCTTTAAGCTAATCATGATTAATTAGTTAAACATGGATTAAGTTAATTAAGCAAGGTTTATGACCATTACTGAATTAATGATGGATGGTGTACCAAGTGTGAACGCATCGCTGTATAGGAACGACAACGTTCATATATGGTAACCTTAATCAAATTAATTGTCGGAAAATTATTCCGAACATAAATATGACATTCGAAACTTAATTCAAATATTCTTGACTTAGACGATTAATTCGAACATTAATATTTCGAATAGTTCGTCAACTTGGCTTATTAATTCCGAGCTCATTGACTAATTAAATGAATCGGAATTAAATCTGAAAACTTATCGACTAATAGTCAAACTTGGAATTAACTAGCTGAATAACTTGAGCTTGAACACGAACATGATTATTTATTAACAAAGGCTAGCTTTAAGATTAAAAGCTAGTATTTTTCTTTATTAATAAAACTCGGGGTATAACACAGGGAGACCCCTCTTGGATAAAAATTGTAGTGTATTCTTGATTTAGTTGGTCTTTGACTGAAGAATTACACTAGCACTTATGATAGGTGTTGAACAGGACCACAAAAGGATAAGATTATGAGACTCACTGATCATTGTTGTGATCTAGACTTTCAGTAATTAATGCATACTCCAAAGCTGTAAGATAATATAAAATGGGCATATGTATTCATTACTTATTTATTTGATTTATCAAGGGTGATTTCTATTGTAATACCCCGTTTTATTGTGGATTATTTGGGAATATTATTGATTATGGCTATTAATAATTGTCTTTATTATTATTATTATTATTATTATTATTATTATTATTATTATTATTATTATTATTATTATTATTGATGTTAAATGTCAATTTGCTATTATTAGTTGTTATTAGTAATATTACTATTTTTCAATATTAATTGTCTAATTGTTTTTAAATGATTATTATTAAATAAATAATTATTGTGTGTGGTATGTATATGTATCATCTGGATTAATTTATTACGCGCCGTCAATCGAATATCTCAGAAATTCTTATTATCGCGTTGTATTCCTTTCGGTCCGATTAAATTGGTTCCGACCCAAATTGACTTAAGTTCCAGCCCATTTAATTTTTCCCAGCTCAAAGGATTACAATGTCTCGGCCCAACTTGAGTAATACCTATAGCCCAGTTATTTATTTTACATAAAATCTTTGGCCTTTTATATACATTATTCTAAGCCCAATTATTAGTATCATTTACCTACATTTGCTTTGGGCCTTTTATGATTTATTTTGGCCCACATGAAATTACAACTTCCAGCCCAAGCGAGAGTCTCCCTTCTTCTACTCCCAGGGATCGAGTCGTCGTCTCCAACAGATCAAAATCTGGTTACGATTTTTAAGGCACGTTCTCCACCTCCCTCTCTCACGTCTTATATCTCGGCGAATAGGTAAAATCTGATTATTGTGACCAACAATTCAAATGTTTCTTCTATCTCTCTCTCTCTCTATCATAAAAAAATAGGGATCGCTGCCTGCAATTTCTGGTGATCCGTAGCTCGTTCGCCGGTGTGCTTTCCATTTGCCATCGATGAGGCATAAGCGGTAGCAGCACGTCGCTCGCCCCGCATCAGACTCCATTGCCCCGATCGAGAATAGCCGACAAATCCCCATCCTCCATTGTTTCCGGCGAAAGCTCCGTTCGTGTGTCACCGGCGTTCACCGTTCTTTTCGACAAGATCCCCAGTTCGTCGTCAGAGTCCGCACAGTAGAGCATCCGTGCCGTCGGGAAACAGGAACCTCGAGACAGCCGTGTCCAGCCCCTGTGTTTGAAGTTCGAAATTCCGAGTTTCGTCTGTTCGACCCCATTCGTTCGACCCGTTTTCCGATAGCTCGTAGGTTCCCAAAGACGGGTAACCTTTCGAAACCCTATCGTTGAATGCTGTCCAGAATTATATCGTTCATTTACTTTCGTTCGTGTTGATTCGTTTCGTTGATTTTCGAGTTCGGTTTTGATTATTATTTCGTGATGATCGTGAATTATTCGTGGAATCATTGGAACTCTCGTTCGTATATTTGAGTCTTTGTGTTGTTGCTGCTATGGTGGAATCGTGTTATTTCGGAGTCTTGTTTCGCTATTTTGAGCTATGCCGTCATAATACTGTTCCTTAGTTTTTTTTTTTAAACCGTATAATGTCGTTTCGTTATCAAACCTTTTAATCCCGGTTTTATCAAATGGCGAAACTCTGAAAATATGTTTATTTCAATAATGTTTGCCAAATTGTCAAAACCGATAAACCCTTGCTTTGAAGCCTCTGTAATGTGCGCTTCTGTTCAAACCCGCAGACTTTTGCTTTCTTTTAGTAGCCTGTAATTCCTTTTAATAATCATAAAGACATATGGTGCAGTGGTCTTCTATGTCCATTTGTGTGTGTGGGATCCTTAGTTCGAAACCCACCCCCAGCAGCCCATTATTTTTTTTTCGCCCAGTATCAGTAGATAGCGCGCGGGCCGTTAGGCCCGAAGTCAGCCCGCGCGCGGCCCATTCCTTCTCT
>CACSLK010000214.1:7391388-7416368 GCA_902706635.1 Striga hermonthica
AGAGGTTTTGAGAAATCCAATAAATCACTCCACCAAGATTTATTAGAGATTGTGTAAGGGTCATATAATAGAAGATTTGAAGGTTGTTATTCGTGTCCCGTTGAATATATAGATCTGTTTATCCCGTCGAATATATTGATCACCGTAGCAACTCCGACGACCACCTCGCGCGCCTCTGCGCCCGCGCCCGCGCCCAGCAGCGTGCAGCAGCAGCGCGCACCAGCAGCCCAGTGTGCTTGCACCCCGCGGCCAGCAGACCAGTTCCCGTGCCCAGCGACCAGACCCGACCCGAACCAGCCCAGACCTGACCAGACCCGATCCAGACCGGTCCGACCTGGTTCAGCCTGACCCATTATCCCGGTTCGTGCCTGAGATGGTTTACGAGCTGCCCGAAGAGTCTAACTCACTTACCGAAGGTCCGAGACGATTCGATGAGCTTGATGAGTGATTGGATCACCTTGATGACTCGATTAGAATCAAGAAAGTCCAGCTGCCCATTGGACTTTGGTGTTCAAACGATCTCTATCAAAGGAAATCAGAAACGTCTCAGAGTCGGCAAAAATTTTAAACCGTAAGTCCTAATCCTAATTATAGATTCCGCAGCATTAGATTTATTATTCAATAGATTGAATGTGCACATTGCTGATGTTCCTAATAGAACCCAACAACTGGTATCAAAGCCAAGTTAATTCATCTTTGTGCACTATTCGAATTAGGACTTGCGTGATATATGTGAATTAATTGTGTACAGACACAGCGCATAATAGATTAGAATTGCAAATAAGTGTGTTTGCAGGTATTCTTGAATCCGACTATTATGGCCCGCATGTATGTTTTTTTTTTTAATTCATGTATGTCGTTTTATAAGTCTCGGACATGTCGAAGATTTTTTGGGTTGGTGAATATTTATAATAAATTATTTGCGCGGTGGGACACCGCTTAGTTTAAATGCTTTACTAGATCATTCATGTACGACCCCTGCGTGGGCCATAGGATCAATGTATGTAATTATCTTATGTAATTGTTTGTTGCACCCAGTAAGCGCGGACATCTCTCGACGAGATGAGGCAGGCTACCCCGCGAACCCCTAGTTGATGGGAGACGTGGTACTGTACAAATGCAAACATACTCGTAGGCAGCTTGTTGAGATACGAGTATTGTTAAGGTGTTTGTAGACGGATACGCAAGGACCCAGGCCAACAAAAGTGCGGGCGACGGCGGCAGTAGGCACACGCCAACGGAGGAGACCCGATGGTGACTTTCCCGATGACGACTTGTTCAAGAAGAAAAGTGGGAGTCACGGCGAAAAAGGAAATTCCAAGTCCTAAATTGGAAGACCCAGTTCAAAAAGGACAAGACTGCATTTCCCGAAAGGTTGGAAAATGATTAAATGGCCATGATAGTTGGATCTTAGTTCCTCATTTATTATTGCCTATTAATCACGCATGTCCTTATGTGATTTAATTGCTCTATGTGCAAGTTGAATTATTAGGAGCATGTTTAGGAAAATCCCTCTAAATTAAAAATTATATTAAGTGTGTAATGGGTTGAAATAAATAACATCCAAGGCCTACATTATAGGTTTGTCAGTGAAGTGATTTAAGTCGAGCCCAAAGGACGTTTTATTTCACAGTTCAGAAGGACGAATCTCCTTCGAGATGGTTATAGTGAGCTATTTCAAAAGCGTACGGGTCACCCAAAGGTAGACGTATAATTTTGGTAGTAAATACAGGACCAATTAATGGGTTACGTTTAAAATGCAAATAATTATGATATTTCCAAAGAAAAAGGTCATTTTTATTCTTTCATAAGTTAATTGCGTTGGCCAACATTTCGACCGACTATTAATTAGTATTGCTTGGCAGCGATGGTTTGAACCGTAGAAGTCCACACTCCGTGGCCTGCGGGGATTCGGTGTTTTGAGGTGCCAGTGAATATATTCAAATGTTGTTTTGAAGGGATCAATATTTGATGATTTGAAAACACTTGACTGAGTAAAGACTATGTTTGCATGATCCCAGGAATTCAAAATGTCATTTCAATCAGTTGTCCATAATACTCAAAGATATTTTACTTGTTCAAATATGATTAGAAATAGAACTGGCATAACGTCTAGTTTTGCTGAAGAATACAAGCCGAATGGCATGTATATCATGTTTAAGAGAAATAGACATGGAAAGGTGAACTGACATGTCCTTAATACAAGAAAGGTAAATCTTATTCACTTAGAAGTCGAAACATTTTAAGCGGTGTTATCTATCAGTGCTTGGTATATAGATATGTAACCATTAATTATGTAAAAAGGTTTTAGTGAAACAATTGACATGTGAAGGTTAGATTACCATCTAGAATGGGCTAGCTACGGAAGTAGCAACTATTGCAGTGGGAGTTATCTATTAAATAGAATATTTTGGTTATTGAAAAATTGTCTTTTAGTGCCAAGTCTTAGAAAGAATTCAAATTCAGTTTCTAAATTGTGTATGGATGAAAACAAGATGTTTATTCATTTGGTACGTGGGTAGACGATATGCTCAGTAAACCAATATGTCACACGGGTGCAATAGATGAAATAAGTAACACGTCGACTAGAACCAATAAGAAATAAAAGGTCCTTCGATAAATGAATCATTGCGTTAAATTGGCATCTAATGTCTGGGATTTTAGTATTAGTAGAATACAAAGGTGCATAGCCACTGAACACGTGGGTTCTTTGAGAATTGATGAAACTATCATACCTATGAATTATACTTGACAGCTAATATCACATAAAAGATTTTTTGAAGATGGAGGGATAGAAGCCAAATAAATGTTATGGTTGGTTCATCCAATTTGTAAAGTTCTATGATTTTAGGACCAAAGGTAGTTTTGAATATTTTTCTTCTAAGAATTTTGTTCAAGACAGGGTACATTAAGTGACATTGCATAAGCTTGAGTACTTCAAGGGAGTACAGTGGCGGTTATGGAAAGATGTCGAGATTAATGTATTAGTGGCATTATGATTAAGATCGTAGTGACTAATACCTTATGGAAAATCATAGAAATACTTATTGGATGTTGAGATTCAATCTCTACGTGTTCCACCTGGTTCATCGGAATAGGACGGTGCAACAGACCGAAGGAAAATGTCTCTCCAGAAGATTGGTTATGTCAATAATGAGTTATTAGAAATTTCGCTTTTTCGTATTTGAGTTGTGCAGATAGCAGGATAATTCTGAACATAATCCTGTCTAAGTTTAGTAGTCATTACTCTGAATGAATTGTTGGCAAGACTTAGGCCTTATCAGGAACATATTCGGATTCAGAGCATTTCAGCACACGTGCTGGAAAGTTGATACTAATAGGATTGGAAAGGATGTTCGAAAATTAGGCTATTTGTGGGATACTTCATAGTAACGATATATGAGTGGATTATTATAGTACTAAAATTCAGAATGTCTTCGTTTGCGCGAATGTCTGATTTTAGAGGAATACTAAGTAATAAATCACTAAGTTCATTTGTAGAATTGTTTTAAGGAAAGATAAAGGTAAAAGTTCAACTTTGTTACCAAGTGTACAAATGTGATACCACAAGGAAAAACTGCAACACGTAATTTGTGCTATACACCTTTGCAGAGGGAACCTCATTGTAGTGGATGGTTGCAAGAAAACATCATTCGGGATAATAAGAGAGTCATTGGACTTAGTCTGTATTAATCACAAGTTCATGGAATTCATGTTTTGAGAAAGTCTCGGACTTAGTCTCTAGCAAACGTGAATTTATCCCTAGTTATACAATGAGGAGATCCAAGACAGGGATTGTTCATGTGTAATTTTACACCATATTTATATAGTATCTAGACCTTATTCATTGCATTATTGGTGTATAAATTGCATATTTATGCTTTAATTCTCTATTTGTTGGAAAGGAATTACACGTGCTTGTTTTGTAGATATTTTCACATATTTATAGAACTTTTTGCTATTGGAGGCGCATGGTGAGTATCTAAGACCCCCGGGATAATGAATAATTGATGCACAGATGAAAAAAATGGAAGAAACGAGTGAAACAAGTGAAAAATAAAGTACAGATATGTGACACGGGCACCATGCCCGTGCGGAGGCCGTGTCATCTCAACAGATAGAATTCAAACCCCAGGGACCTGACACGGGCAGCGACATAGACGGCAACACGGACAGAATGGCCGTGTCGCATACGCAGACAGATTTTTAAAGCTTGCTTTTTTGGATAAGGAGAAGGGTTTTGGATATATAAAAATGCATATTTACCTTATTTTGAGGGAAGAATGTGGTGAACACAAGAGAGGAGTCCTAGAAAACACAAGAGAAGCACATGGGAAGCAGAAAGGGGATCAATTACGAAGGGATCAAGGAGATTGAATGATCGACGAGATTCCTAGTTTTTATTTCTTATTTCCTCTTGAACTTTTATTGATCATGTTGATTTCTAATATGTCTATGTATTTGAATTCGAATATGAGTGGCTAGATTTATTGATTTTAAGATTTGGTAGTAGATTAACATGTTGGGATTTGGATTATTTATTAATAATTAAGTGTTTTTTAACCCTATTCAAGTATTTTGTTCTTATTCTATGTTTAGAACTTGATCAATTCTTTTAATGTTTGACAATATTGTTCATAATTCGAGAGATGAGTTAAATATTAGGTCTTTATTATTTGAGATAATTTACTTGCTTGAATTGAGAGATAAGTAAGTAATTGTGAGGATTGTAGATCTTTTAATCTATTTGGAGTTGAATTGCATGTGTTGAGTTGAGACGCTAATATATGTGATTTAATCTACGGTTTTATCGATCTCGAGAGGGACGATATGCTAAATTTGTGTTCATCTTACAGGGTAGATAAAGAAAACATTTAGTTCTGATATTTCGAAAGAATCCTAACTGTTAATTGAACCCACAGTCTTAGAATCCCCCATTCCCATAATTTGTTTTACGTGTTCTTTAGTTTATTCATTGTTCTTGCTTTATTTGCTTTGATTTATTTTCTTAGTTTGGTTAATCCATCTCATATTCGATATTCTAAATAAAGTTGACATTATCATAATCTTGTACTTGATATATTAATTATTTGGTCTCTTGGGATACGACCTTGCTTGCCACATACTACAAGCGAAACCGTACACTTGCGGTCGAGCTTTAAAAATATAGGCGAACAAGTTTTTGGCGCCATTGTCGGGGACCAATATAATTATTTATATCAATATTATGAAAGACAATGTTGGTTTTAATTTAGACATTTTTGGTATATCTTGCTAACATTTTATTTTTCTTTTTATTTTTCTTATGATGGACGATGATGAGATAGACTATGACTGGCGCAATGATCCGAAATACTCGGAAGAAGATAAAAAGTGGTATGATAAGTGTTTGTTCTATCAGTTGGAAGAACTTAAAAAGGTTGAGTTGGAGTCGAATCGTCGTAGGAGAGAACTCATGGAAAGTGGCATTGGGTGTGATGAATGTGGTTTGATGTTGCCACATACATCGGAGAATTGTCCTTTCTCTAGTTTACCTCCTATAGCGCAAGAAGAGCTCGATTACATTCTTCCATGATTTTTGTCGTTAGAGAGTGCACCAAAAATTTCTATCATTGCCGAAGAACATGAAGAAGAGAAGGATGTCATGTTTGAAAATTAATTCTCACTGAAGGGGTGGTTCAAGAAGAATTCTTTAATTCTGAATGTTTAAAAATTGAATTTGTGATGAAAAGGTTGAAATCTTCATCCTGAAATTTGAGAGATATTGTGATGGTAAACTTGGTGATTATGACGGGACCATGATGCTCTCTTATGGATTGAGTCCTTACTCCTTACCAGGAGAAAGTCAAACTTAAAAGGATGAGAAGATCATCAAAGTCCTTATTTAGAGTTCCCTAATAGACATTCTCGTCTGGCTGAAGACGTTAAACTTAGCGCTTGTTGGGAGGCAACCAATGTTTACTGCTTTATTTTTTATTTTTTTAGTTAGGTATATTTTTAGTTTGTTTGATATTTTGTTCTTCTTTCTTGCAGAACAGTACGTGGAGAGATTTACATGACGAAGAATATGTTTCGAGATATATACCAAAATTTGTCACCTCTCCAGTAATGTTTCATGAGTCGACTCTATTTTACTTTTATTAAAATTCTATTCTTCCCTCTTGTGCTTCATATAATTTCATTCAAGTTTTGGGGGGAGATGTGATATTTTGATTTGAGAATTTTAGAGAGAAGGTAAACAAGATATCTTGCATTATCTGGCATATCGTTTAGTTGCATGTTAGGTTTTATCGCTTTAGCATGTTTATTGCTTTCTTAGGATTTGAGTAGTTGTAGTTCATCGACTTTGAGTCATCTTGATGAGTTTCTTATGCATATTTGATATACAATTCGTTTCTTATGCATATTTGATATACAATTCAGGCATAATATGTTAAGTATGGAATTTGAGAATTGATGGAATTATGAATTTGACTGAGTGGTTGATATTTTTAATTCATGAATATATGATCCTTTGTGAGTTTTTGAGCCTTATTTTTTTTGTAGAGTGTATCATTCATTGTTGATTGAATTCTAGAACTTGCATTGGTATCTTTATCGATACCACATGGTCTGTGCTTTTTGTGAAAAATGATCTAAGGCATATTTTTGTTTGAGCCTTTTTTACCTTTTAGCTTACCAAATGATATTTATATTCCCTAGTTAACCCTTTTGAGCTTGTTCTTATTTACTTGAATGCCACATAGAGCTATATCTATATTTCCTCTTGTCCTCTCCTTGTCCTTAGCCTATCTCATCTACTAGTGCCAAAAGAACCAGAGAGATTGCTGAAGTTTCTACCAATTCTCACAATCCAGATCTTCTTAAGGACTCCCAAGAGGAGAACAAAAAATTAAAACTCTCAATTTCCAAGGTGGATGTGGCCAGCCTGGAGTGGCGCCCAAGTGATCAATGATAGTTGTGGTGTGGAACTGTAGAGGGCTGGGTGGGCCCTCTACGATTTCCCAAATCCGAGAGTCTTGCAGAACTCACCACCTAACTTTTGTCTTTCTTTCTGAAACCAAAAAGCAAAATGGCTTTGTTAAATCTGTAGTTCGTAAGCTTGGTTTTGATAATCATTTTCTTATTGTCAACACTTCAGGTAATAGTGGAGGATTACTTTTGTTGTGGTCTCTGGATATCCAAATCCACAACACTATCAGTTTTGATTTTTTCATTGCTATGGAATTTTCTACCTCAAACCATGATAAGTCCTGGAGATTTTTGTCTACCTCAACACTTGTGCTCAACTCAGAGCTGAGCAAAGACATCATCTGGAGAGGGATAAGAACATATGGGGAGACATATGGTTCATCATCGGCGACTAGAACGATCTTCTCTACAGTTCTGACAAACGAGGAGGTCTCCAAAGGCCTGGACGCAGTTTTTCTGATTTCTGGGAATTCAACAATACCATGGAGATGGAAAAAATCAAGATGGAGGGGTATGGCTTCACCTGGTGTAATAACAGAATTTCTGAAGGCATGGTGGAAGAAAAACTCGACAGGAGTTTTGGATCCTTGAGTTGGCTTGCTGAGTTCCCAAATGCCACTATTTCATCTATGCCTCGTAGTGATTCTGACCACTCTATGCTTATTCTCAACACTGGGGCCAAAAAAGAGAGGAATGAGAAACACTTCCATTTCGACAAGCGATGGCTTTCGAGGCCAGACATCTCAGGAATTGTGGAGAAAGCCTGGTCCATCTCTACTCAAGGCACTCCATTTTATCGATTAAAGGATAAATTATAAAATACCAGACAAGCCTTGATGATTTGAAGTGCCAAATTTAAATCTCAGCATCAGTCCAACATTGAAAATCTCACAAAGAAGCTGGAAATGTTGCAAGCTACGAGGATATCGGAGAACTGGGATGCTTGGAACGCCACACGAAAGGAGCTGAAAGCTGCTCATAAAATGGAGAAAATTTTCTGGCAACAAAGATCCAAAAATAGTGGCTCAAAGCGGGCGACAGAAACACGAAATGTTTCCACCCTTATACCATCTCTAGGAGAAGACAGAACGCCATTACTCGATTGCTCACAAATCAAAATGTAGTCCACTCATCGCTGCAAGAAATTCAAAAGCATATCTCTCATTTCTACTCTCGATTGTTTTCATCAGAAGGCTCTTAAGGCGGTGACTCTCTTCTTCACCTCATTCAGCCATTTCTACCGAAATGAATCAAGCTCTTCCAAATCAAGTAGAAGAAGAAGAGATAAAACAACCCTTTTTAGTCTCAACCCAGACAAATCTCCTGGTGAAGACGGTATGTTAGCCCTCTTCTATCAACATTTCTGGACCTTGATAAAAAATGATTTAGTGACTCTATCACTAGTTTTTCCTGGAAAATGGCTCATTGCTTAAATATTGGAATCATACCATACTCACCCTCATTCCAAAATGCCCAAATCCAGAATTTCTTACCCAATTCAGACCCATTAGCCTTTGTACAGTGGTTTACAAAATTCTTTCAAAAATTCTGACTTTAAGACTTCAATCTTGCCTGGATGCTTGTATCAGTCCTTCTCAATCAGCCTTTCTCAAAGGCAGACAAGTTTTTGATAATGTTATCATGGGGCATGAATAATTTCACCTCCTGAACAAACACTCATCTGGTAAAAATTACTTTATGGCTTTGAAGTTAGATTTGATGAAAGCTTTTGACCGAGTTGAGTGGCTGTGCATTAAGAAAATCATGTTGCAAATGGGTCTTCACAGGGATTTTGTTAACCTTATCATGATTTGTATCTCTTCCAGCACATTTTTTTTTCAGAGTGAATGGCACTGTATGTGGTTATATTAGTCCATCTAGAGGCATTCGGTAAGGCGACCCTTTATCTCCATATTATTTATCATAGTGGTTGAAATGCTCTCTGCTCTAGTTTCTAATGCTATTGACTCTGGTGATCTGATTGGCCTTAAGCTTTCAAGGAATGGCCCTACAGTGTCTCACTTGTTATTCGCAGATGACTCGCTCTTCTTTTGAAAAGCCAGTATTGATGAAGCCACTACTTTGTTAAACCTTTTGGAGAGATATAGACTTTTTACAGGTCAAAGGGTGAACTTGCAGAAATCAGCAGCATTCTTCAGCAGGAACACTCCTTCATATCTTCAAGAGAGAATCTGTGCCACCTTCATAGTATCACACCTCACAAATCCACCAGATATCTGGGGCTTCCTCTTGGGATTGGTAAATCTAAATTGGAAGCTTTCAATTTTGTGCTGGAATCTATGAAATCCAAACTTCAGAGCTGGAAGTCCAAATTCCTCTCTCAAGCTGGCAAAAAAGTGCTCCTCAAGGCAGTAATTCAATCACTAACAGTATTCTTCTGTCCTGCTTCAGATTGCTATACACACTGTGCTCAGAGATCTCAAAGTTATGTTCTCAGTTTTGGTGGATCAAAGAAGAGGATCACACCAAAAGCATCCACTGGAAGACTTGGAATTTCCTAACGTTACCCAAGAAAAATGGTGGATTGGGTTTCATTGACATTAAGCTCTTCAACACTGCTTTGATATGCAAACAGCTCTGGAGAATCTCAACTCAACCCCAATTGCTGGTAAGCAGGATCTTGAAAGATAGATATTACCTAGATTATTCAATCTTTGATGTTGTTAAAACGCACAAATGTACATGGCTGTGGTCAAATTGGCTTGGGGTCCTTCATGTCTTTGCCCAAGGTTTTACTGTTGAGATTAGAAATGGATTACACACTAGACTTGATGATGTGAATTGGGTGCCCTCTCTGTCAGCCCCTAAGCCTCAAATTCTTGACATAGCCAGGGGTCACATTATCTGGGTGAAAGAACTTCTGGAGGATCATGGTAGACAATGGAAAGCGTGGCTAGTTAAACAGCTTTATAATGCTTCTGATAGTGCTGCCATTCGAAAAATCTGCACCTTGAAGCCAAAAAAGCAAGACAGATAATTTTGGAAATTTGATAGCAGGGAGTCTTCACGGTTGCACTTACTCTTTCCTATCTCAGCAAAAGCTCCTTTCCTTAGACATTCTAGGAAGCAGCTATGTGCCAGGAAATTGCCAATCTACAGCTCTTAATACTTGCTGGAATCTGAAAATTTTTAGCAAAATCAAGCATTTCATTTGGAGGTGTATCACTGGAACTCTTCCAGTCACTACCAAATTGATCAAAAGGGGTATAAACCTTGATGTTATCTGCAACAATGTGGTGAAGCTTCTGAATCTATGGAACACATTCTTTTTCATTGCCCTAAGGCAGTTAGAGTTTAGAAGCTTTCCCCAGTTACTTGGGCTGACCTTCACTCTATCACCTCCTTCAGATACTGGTGGAACAACATTTGTACAGTGGGATCTTCTGAAATAGCCAAAGTCAGGATCAAACTCACCACTTACATGCTCTGGTGGCTTTAGAAGTCCCGCAATCTCTAGATCTTCCAAGGACAATCTATGCCAACCACCTAATTGTGAAAGCTGACCATGAGGAGTTGTTGGAATTCTCCAGCATCCTTCATTAGGCCGCTTTTATTTTCCTTCTCTTGTTTTGTTTTGCTGTTGATTGGTTGTTTTGTTTGTTATTTTCTCTCTAGGCTTCCGGGCAGTGGAGATGTTTAGTTGAGTTGTTGGTTTGTTGTTCGTGTTCTAGGCCGCTTGTTGTGTGTCCTCTCAGTCTTTTATTTGGGTTTGGCTCGTTGTACTTGAACTATGTTTGTTTTCCCTTGAGTTTACAATACCTCCATCGTTCCAGTTCAAAAAAAAAATATGAATAGGATGAGTGTTTTTTTTTTGTGGTGTGGATAAAGGGAAGACGTGATCGCGAGAATTTGATGGTGTAAGTGAATAAGGTTGAAAGAGTCGGAAAAAAATAGAAAATAAAAAAATAAAACAAAAGAAAAAAAAAAGCTGAAAAAAAAAGAGAAGAAAAAAGTATGTGTAGTTGCTTATATTTTAGCATTGACTCAAATGAAGGCGGCAGTTGGATTTCGGAGTATCTTATATGGCTTGAGAGTTAATCGGAATGGGGTATGGATCGTTTTTTTTGGGTTTGATTATGATTGGTGGGTGATGAATTGGTGTAGTTCATGTTTTGTAATTCTATATGCTCGAGTATTCGTCACTTTACCTATATTTTTTCTACCCTAACCAAATAGCCTACATTACTACCAAATAAAAAGTCCTTTTTGATTCACGAATTGCATGCACAATAAATGGTGGATATAGTAGATGATTTGCAAGCTTATGGTATTTCTTCAACATTGAATTGACTTGAGCGATCATTTCCCGATACACTTTTGAGAGTGAGAGTATACACTTACCCGGTGAGGTTTGTGGATTGAAAGTATTGACCATGATTTTGATGATGCATTCTTTATGTTTAAGAATTTTGGATCTTAGCTATGTTATTTGTCCGATGCCTATTGAGAATGTGTATAATTGACTTTGAGAGTGTGATTGTTTTTACTTGTGTGTTGGTAGAAGTTTGATGCATTGATCGGGACTATCAATGGTTTAAGTTTGATGCAGAAACTTAGCAACGTTTTAATGATTTCTGATTTAGGGTCATGGACTCTAATCATATCAGGGTTCTTATAGAATTACCAAGTAGCATACATGCTATTGGATGAAATCTATAAGAGAAGACTTTAGTACAAGGCTTGTTGTGAAATAGCAGACTCGGAAAGAATGGGATTTATTATGAGTTAGCTTTTTCACCAGTAGCCGTATTTATGTCTGATGCCATTCATATAAGTTATGAGTTAGGCAAAGTGGCTGTCAAGACATTTTCCTTAACCGGAAGTCTTGTAGGAATATCCACAGAGCAGCACCCGGAAGTTTTCATTGAAAAGGGCTAAGAGCATTTAGTCAGTAGGCTGACAAAGTCTATTTAAAGGACTGTGGTAGGCCGATCATTTGGTTGATAAGTTCGAATCGTGGATTTGATCATCAACCAAATGTGTATAGTGTGTGGCGCAATGGAAGCGTGGTGGTATTTTTGTACTATGCATAGACAACATCTTGATCACTGGAGACAGTGTGAAAATGTTGACAGAAGCAAGGGTATGGTTATCCAAGTAGTTGGACATGGAAATTTCGAAATCAATAGATATTCTTGAGATTGAGGATCACAAGAAAGATATGTTGAGATTGTCTCAATTTTCATGTCCAGACTATCATAAGGCTCATACTATTTTTGTATGATATCTGGCAGTCCTTATGCATGGCAAAAAGAAGCCTAGTATATGCAATAGATGAGGCCTAATATTTATAGTTAGTAAATATCGAAGTAATCATTGATGGAAGCAATGGTTCATGGTAGAACATATGATCAAGTGCCATAAAAGGGCTAAGGATAATATGTAGGGTTACCAAACGAACCATAAGCAACCTATGGATTACAAAGGATTCTGATTCCTAATCAGACATGAGCAACAAGTAAAAACCACCTTATGGTTTGTGTTCACTTGTGGGAACCAAGCAGATTAGAGGAATGTCAAGTCGTGATGCATTGACGAATTCCACTATGAACTCAGTCAAATGGCGAGCGACATAGAGATTGGATTCGCCATTGAACTAAAGATGTGAAACCTTATCTAGCCAGGTCAGGTCACAATTTGATTGTGATGATAGTTGGTGTAGTTACAGACAGAGAGGAATCACTAGTTCATAAAGCAACTGGCACATAGAGCAAGTACGCCTGTTGTAAAGGACTGCGACAGGGTGGATGGTTGTCGCCTAATTACATCGGTAGACGACCAGGTAAATCCTTTTAGGATTGGCTTTCCGACGAAAGAGGATGATGGCCATGTTAAAGGATTAGGAGTTGGATGTATGGCAGAAAGGACAACAGTTATTTGAGAATTGAGATTGAAAGAGAACCGTGATTAGCAATAGCCATGAGCTTATTAAGCATTAGTGGGAGATTGTTAGAGGTATGTTGTAAAAGCTCGGTTTTGCAGATTCTAGCAATTCCATTTTGATTTGGCCATCATGTTTCGGTCAAAGTACATATGCTTGCAGTTTATTTATTTATGCAATCATACTCCTTGTCTTACATTGAGATATGGTGGTTCGAAGTGTTTCGAACAGAAAGATCACCTATCGGTTCCTTGTAAGACTAAACTATTCGTTCACAGTCTAGACAGGCAGTGAGACCCCTCTTGGATAAAGACTGTAGTGTATTCTTGATTCAGTTGACTGTGGAATTACAAAAGCACTTATGATAGGTGTTGAACAGGACCACAGAAGGATAAGATTATTAGACTCACTGATCGTTGTTGTGATCTAGACCTTTAGTAATTGATGCGTACTCCAAAGCTATAAGATAATATAAAATGGGCATATGTATTCATTACTTATTTATTTGATTTATCAAGGGTGATTCCTATTTTGCTAGGATGACATACTCGGTATTTTGGTAAATAAGTGTGTTTATATGATGTGCCGTTATAAATTATTTACGGTCACTGTGTCCCAGTGCGCTGGGTTGATGACGTCCCCGAAATGAGCTCAAGAATGAATATTATGTCAAGCCCTGCAGGCAGATGTGTTATCCGGCATAATGATTAAGGATCTGAGTGGTACTAGTTTTGGAAATGAATAAGAAGTTGATTAATTATTTTGTCAGTAATTTAATTAATCAATGGACGTTATATTTTAAACATGGGAAAATAAATCGATTAATTAGATTAATATATATTTAATCAGAAACGAATTAAATGTAATTCGGAGCTAAATGGGGAGAGCAATAATATTACTCTAGTGGAATGTTTTATTATTTAATTCCAAGATTAGGATTTAGGAATTAATTATATTCCATAATTTAGATTCCATTAGGAGAGGAATATTTCTTCTAGAATATTACCTAGGGTTATGAGACTATGGAGTCTTCTAGAGGGTAATGAAGGTCAGGAGGAATAGGACTTCTAGATGGGAAATGAGATGGAAGATAATAAGGATTCCTAAACCTTAAGGAATAAGTCCATATTTAGCACCTTCTTTAGGTCCCTATTGTAGCCTATAAATACACAAGTCCCCCAACCTCTTGGAACAACTTTACACGTTTTTTCTCCCCGAGAAAAAGCTGGAGAAATTCGGCCTCTTCAAGCGAGAAAGAAAGAGAGATATTCTTCTTCAAAAGAAAAATCGATTAGCACCGTAAAGTCTTACAATAGAAGATTCGAAGGTTGTTATTCGTGTCCCGTTGAATATATATATATTTGTTCATCCCGTCAAATATATTGATCCCGGTAGCAAAATCTGACGACCACCTCGCGTGCCTCTACGCCTGCGCGCGTGCATCCGCGCCCAGCAGCCCAGTGTGCGTGCACCCCGCGGCCAGCAGGCCAGTTCCCGTGCCCAGCGACCAGACACGACCCGAACCAACCCAGTCCGGCCCAGACCCGGTCTAGACCCAGTCCGACCCGGTTCAACCTGACCTAGTTAGCTCGACTCATGCTCGAGATAGTTTTCGAGTGGCCCGAGGAGTCCAACTCACTGACCGAAGGTCCGAGACGATCCGATGAGCTTGTTGAGCGATTTGAGCACCTTGATGACTCGATTGGAATCGAGAAAGGCCAAGTCCAGCTGCCCATTGGACTTTCGTGTTTAGAAGATCTCCATCAACGGAAATCAGAAACATCCAGAGTCGGCAAAAATTTTAAACCGTAAGTTCTAATCCTAATTATAGATTCCGTTGCGTTATGATTTATTATTCAATAGATTTGAATGTGCACATTGCCGACGTTCCTAATAGAACCCAACAGAATGTTCTTCAACATCAACATCACTCTATGAACACTACGGCAGACATGCTCCTCAATCTTAGGAATCTGGCCGAACATAAGTCTAGGTTTGCTAGGCAGGAGGCTATGAGTGCTTTGATGAGCATGCGTATGGCCGAAGGCACACCCGTAAGGGAGCATGCCCTTAGGATTATGGCACTGCTCAATGAACTTGATGTTATGGGAGGTTTTATCGACTGAGGAAAACCCAGGTTGATATTATGCTCCAATCTCTGCCGAAGAGCTTTGATCATTTCTGGTTGAACTACAACATGCACAAGATGCATATGACTCTTCCATAACTTCTAGTAGAGCTCCATTCGGCAGAGACCTTATTTACTCAGGCTCCTTAGGTGCTAGTCGCCGAGCAGGCTGGACCTTCCAGGCCTCACAAGGGCAGGAAGATAAAGAAGCCTGCAGGAAAGGCAAAGGCAGAGGATGCCCTAGTTGCCCCACGACCAGCCCCTCATGCAGTGACAAAGAAACCGAAAGGAAGATGCCACAAATGCAACAAGTCAGGACACTGGAAGGTCGGCTGCCCTATCTTCAAGAAAGGTAATTTTCTCATTAATGTCATAGAAACATGTTTAGTGGTTATATCTACCAGAACCTGGTGTGTAGATACTGGAGCCACTGATCATGTCTGCAATTCTTTGCAGGTCCAGGAAACCAGATGACTTAAGGAGAGAGAGAGCACCGTCTACATGGGCGATGCTACAAAAGTGGCAACTGTTGTAGTGAGAGACGTTACTTTATCGTTTAGTAGTAGTAGTTTGGTTTTGAGACATTGCTTTTATGTTCCTAGTTTTAGAAAGAATCTTATTTCAGTTTCTAAGCTTGTTATGGATGGTTTTTCATTTACGTTTGATGACTTGGTTATTATTCGTAATGAAATTGTTTCATTTGTTCTAGTTCATTAGTTGGTAATATGTATGTTCATAAACAAACTCTTCCACGCTGCAACAAATTGAATTGAATAATATCATGACCAAATCTAATAAAAGGAAGGAGTCTTTGCAGATGAATCAAGCATATCTTTGGCACCTTAGACTTGGGCACATCAACCTTAGGAGGATTCAAAAGTTGGTATCTATTGGACTCCTTGGTCCATTAGAAAATCATTATCCGACTTCCGAATCGTGCCTGGAAGGTAAGATGGCCAATTGGCCATTTTCGACAAAGGGGTATAGGAGCCAAGAAGTGCTAGGATTGATTCATTCTGATTTTTGTGGTCCTATTTCGATCCAGGATATAGGAAGTTTTGAGTATTTTATCTCTTTTATTGATGATTACTCGAGATTTGGGTACATTTATCTGTTGCACCGTAAGTCTAAATGCTTTAAGAAATTCAAGGAGTATCGGGCAGTTGTGGAGAAGTTTTATGGTAAAAGTATCAAGTCACTTCGATCTGATCGAGGTGGCAAGTACCTCTTTTAAGAGTTCAGGACATACTATCAGAAGCTGGGATTGAATCTCAATTAACTGCACCCAGCACGTTACAGCAGAACGGAGTTGAAGAGCGAAGAAATAGGACTCTTATGGAGATGGTTAAGTCGATGATGAGTTATTAAAAGTTACCAGATTCACTGGGGTATGACGTTGGAAAGAGCATCGTATATCCTGAACATGGTTCCTTCAAAGTCGGTTGAAACTACTCCTTATGAGATGTGGAAAGGGCGCAAGCCCAGTTTCATACACTTTCGAGTATGGGGTAGCCCTGCACACGTGTTAGTGTAGGAAGCTGGCAAGTTGGAGAAACGTTCCGAAGCACGGGTGTTTGTAGGCTATTCCAAGGGGAACAAAATGTGGATTATTTTATAGTCCCAAGGATTAGAAGGTGATCGTTAGCACGAATGCTAGATTCTTGGAAGAAGACTATATTATGAATCACAAGCCCGCGATTAGACTAGTCTCAGAGGAGTTGAAGGGTGAAGACGATAGTTTCCCACTGAGTGCACAAGTAGATAAATCACATAATACTGCAACACGACACACTGAGAGTGTACCAGTGGAGACAATACCTCGTCGTAGTCGAAGGTTTCTCACTTACCCGACCGATTGATAGGACTTGGAGAGTCTTCGGGCTCAGTTCCATGAAACCTAGAATCGCACCCAAGGACCTACAACGAAGCACTCTAAAATAAAGATGCAGGTGAAATGTTGCAATGAATGCTGACATGGGGTCTGGGCCGGGCCGAGTCAATGACCCGCTTCATCTATTTTTTTTTTCTTTTTTTTTTTTAAAAAATGACGGACCCGGCCCGGACACGAACCCGGCCCGGTCAACCGGGCCATTGACCCGACACGAGTATAGGTCTGTGCCGGGTCCGAGTCAGTGTTTTGGAGCCTGGTGGCCCGCCGGGCCGTGACCCGACCTAGGTTTTCTTCAATTGTACATTAAGGATTATTTAAGAATTAACCGTTATTATATATGTGCATTAATTTTTTTTTTGGTACAGGTACCTTCCGGTTTCCGAATCCACATGGAACCGACTAATCCAGAATCGAGCCGGGTAGGACCACAAGGGCGGCAAAGCTCTCCCTCAAGAGTTTTAACACTGCTGCATTTCCAGGGCTCGAACTCGAGACTACTGGTTAAGCTGGAAAAGACTCAAACCATCTCATCCAATGGTTGTGATTGCTGAAAATATTGATTAAAAAAAATAACATACAAGAATCAAGATTAACCTCAAGGCAAAATTGTACTTTTGGTCCTGTTGCTTTGGCCTCGTGGCAATTTTCGTCCTGAGATCGGAGCATTTTCTTATTTAGTCCTGTAATTTCAAAAGTCAATGCAATTTCAGTCCTTCAGGCGCCCAAAAGTCAAAATTATTGTCGGATTTGTGACGTGGCCCGCACGTGACGCCCTCATGTACGATTTCCTCTGACTTGGCATGCAAAAACACGGACGTGACAACAAAATCAATTAAAAAAATGCAAAAAAAAACATAAAACAAAAAACAAAAAATGTTTACTTATCCCCAATTTATCGATCCTAGAACTCTAACTTCCCAAATCCAAACCAAGAAACCTAATCCCCCAATTTGTGAAATTCGCACATAAATTTATCGAGGCTAGAGATGGGTCCCACGAGGCGGTAGTAGGAGACACCGACTAAGATGACGGGGATGAAGAGGCCGGACGGGATGGCGATGACGTAGGTGATGATGCCGAGGGAGAAGACTGCGATGAAGAAGGTGAAGAGGGTCGAGATTTGGAACTCGTTTCGGTTATTGGAGCTGAGGAGGTTGAGGATGGCGTCGTCGTCGGTGGTGTTGAGGAGCAGGAAGGCGAGGTTGTTGTTGTCGGAAAAATTGATGTGTTTTCAGATTTTTTTTATTTTTTTATTTTTATTTTTTTGTTCTGGGAACGATGTATATTCAAAAGGTGGGGAGGTGACAATTTTTTTTTCTTGTTCTGAAAACAAAATCGATGGGGACAAAAATATTCAGAATTGGTTATAAATTCGTGATACTC
Organism: Striga hermonthica; assembly: GCA_902706635.1. Classification (NCBI taxonomy): domain Eukaryota; kingdom Viridiplantae; phylum Streptophyta; class Magnoliopsida; order Lamiales; family Orobanchaceae; genus Striga; species Striga hermonthica. Next base: position 7,409,665 of record CACSLK010000214.1, read on the forward strand.
ATTTTAATTGCATCTTTCTTCCTAGTTTACCATATTGATTTTATTATAGACATTTATTTAGGGTTTAGGGTTTAGGGTTTAGGTTTTATTTTTAAATTTCAAAATTGCAAAGTGGATTTTGTAATTTTTTTTTTTGGCATTTTTTAATTGATTTTGTTGCCTCGTCTGCGTTTTTGCATGCCAAGTCAGAGGAAATCGAACATGAGGGCGTCACGTGCGGGCCACGTCACAAATCCGACAACAATTTTGACTTTTGGGCGCCAGAAGGACTGAAATTGCGTTGACTTTTGAAAATACAGGACTAAATAAGAAAATGCTCCGATCTCAGGACGAAAATTGCCACAAAGCCAAAGCAACAGGACCAAAAATGCAATTTTGCCTCAACCTCAATATTCATTATATATATTTTTTTAGTCGTGACTTATATAGAATTCGGCGGCAATAACACAATTGAAACTCGGGCCATTCATTCAATCAGAAGTCTCATTTTTTTCCGTCTCTCTTCTCTCTCGCTGGATTCTCTCCAACCCAAGGTAAGGTCGTGTTCTTGTTTACCATGTCTTACACCGTGAGTTTCTTCTTCATAAAAAATAAAGCAAGAAAAGAGAGTGGGAGAGAGGGAGAAACCACAATTTCAGTTGATTTCGCCGCCGTGAATTCTTTGCCGGAAATCTAATTTACCCGGAAAACCCAGAGAATAATTGATAAAAACCCTGTGTGTACGTGCGCGTGTGTGGTGAGAGAGAAAAGAAACGGAGAGAGGTCGATTGTGTGCCAACTGTTATCGGAAATCTAATATTATCCCCATTACAGCATAGATTTTTTACCCCGAAAACCCTTAACTTGCGTGTGCTGAGAGAGAAGAGAAACAGACAAGTCGATAGTTTTTCTTGGTCACTTTCTTCTTCGTTGATGTCGTTTGCTTTACAATCTTAATGCCAAGCACATATGTTTCTCCCTTATTTATTTATTTAATTACTCTTGATTATTTTATGTTGCTGGCAAAATAATTTCTGTTGGAAGTTCCCCACAATTTCTGAATAGAGAAGCATTCGTGGTATAGTTCCTTCTTTCAACCCTAATTGTTGTTCCATTATTTATCTCTTTATTTTATGCCCTGTCGACCAATCTGAAGTTCATTCGTTAAAACACTTTGGATATTAGTTGATAAAATTTCAAATGCTCCAGGGAAATGGACCTTGTGGTTTGGGGTGGTGCCTCTAAAGAACATGGTGCATATATAGAAAGTCTTGTTACCATTTTAGTCTTGTTACCATAATTTCCAGTTGATTTCGCCGTGAATTCTTTGCCAGAAATCTAAATTTCCCGAAAAAGCGAGAGAGAAATTGATAAACCCTTTATGTACGTGCGCGTGTGTGGTGGGAGAGAAAAGAAACGGAGAGAGGTCCATTGTGCCAACTATTTTCTCTGAATCGCCATTCATCCCCCGAGAGAGAAAAAAAAAAAAAAAACAAGAAGAAGAAGAAGAGAGCGCCCATCGTACTTCACCTCGGTTAATTCTTCATTGGAAATCTATAATTATCCCCATTACATCATAATTTTTTACCCCAAATATCCTTAACTTGCATGTGTGCGTGTGCTGGGAGAGAAGAGTAACAGAGAAGTCGATAGTTATTCTTGTTCACATTCTTCTTCGTTGATGTCGTTTGCTTTACAGTCTTAATTCCAAGCACATATGTTTCTCCTTTTTTTTTTTAATTATTTTAATCAATCTTGATTATTTTATGTTGCAGGTAGTATAATTTCTGAATAGAGAAGCATTCGTGGTATAGTTCCTTTGTCAATTTCTGCCTTTTTATTTTTTCATGTCAATATCACAATTTGAAGTGTACCAATAAAATTTCTTAAAACTACTGCAGGTATTTTGACAGTGATGTTGAGGACAATAGCCACATAGTTCCTTGCATTTTCTTTTTTGGTTATCATTATGTGCTGGTCTTGTTTAGTTTTGTTGATGAAGGGGTTATAAAAAACCGTAGAGCCATAATTTTTGATGTGATACTGAAGCCCAAATGTTTCTCCCTTTTTGCTCTTTATTTTCAGCCCATCTTATCATTTCATTAATATTTTTGATTATTTTGTATTGCAGATACCAATAATTTCTGAAGAGAGTCGTTCAATCCAAGCATTATTTGACACATTCTAGGTATGGTTTTTTTTAACCCTCATGTTAGTATAATATACTCTTGCGATATCTTTTCAGTTCAAATATGCCCTGTTTCCGAAAAAAAAAAATGAAAAATCATAATAATAATAATCTGAAAACTGCCGACCAATCTGAAGTTCATTCGTTAAAACACTTCGGATATTGATTTGTTTACTTAGTTATTTTCATGTGGACTGTATTAGTTGATAAAATTTCAAATTCTCCAGGGAAATGGACCTTGTGGTTTGGGGTGGTGCTGCAGATGATGAGGGCAATGATGGTTGGCACGGTATGATAAGCAAAGAAGAATTCGTCCGTGTTGTTGAGGCGGCCTTGGTTTCTTTAGGATTCAGTGACACTATGCTCGCGTTTTATAAGGAGATGCGTAACAAATTGGGTTTTCTGAAGCCATCTAACAAGTTTAGGGAACATATAATTGAAGGGAATTGGGCCGAGGCGTCTGAGTTGGTTGGGCAAATGGACATGTCGGATGTCGATAGAGCTAGGGTGCTGATAAAAATTCAGGAACAAAACTTCCGTGAATTACTGAAAGTTGGAAGAAAAGTCGATTGTATGAGTGTATTCTACCAGATGACCAAGCTTGGTCTTGATGAAGAGAAAACAGTGCAACTCTTGCAGCTGTTTTCGAATCCTGAACACGATATGCCACCGGACAGAAAGATTTTGCTGAAAGAGGTTGGGAAGCTGTTGCCACCGGGAATAATTTTGGATAACAGGCTAATAGAGCTTTTAGAACAAGCTCTCTCTCATCAAAAGGAGTCATGCATCTATCATAATACTCCATTGAAGAAGATGTCTCTTTTTAGGGATCATCTTTGTGCTGATAATAGGATTCCGAGCAAACTTCAGCAGGTTAATCTTTTTGCTTTTAGTTATGTGAATGAGTAAACCTAAGTTGTAAGGATTCCTCTATTAATTAACTAGCTAGATGTGTTTAAATTCTGAAGTGAATTTGTTCCTTTTGACTTGTTAAATTAGTATTGTGAGTTTTCAAATATTTTGTTGCAGGTCCTAACTCGTCATGTGCATAGAACGAGAGCTGATTATGATACCATTAACGCTCTGCAATTTTCAAGAAATGGTGTGTTCTTAGCCTCTTGCGCCGGAAGGGATGCAATCATATGGGGGGTAATCAATGTTATGCAAAATTTTTCAATATGTGCATCATTATTCTGTACCACGATGCTTACTTGCATACATTTCAGGTGCAGGGACTTCATGTCAGCTTTCTCCGTCACTTGACTGGACATGGGTGCTTTATCATCAACGATATATGCTGGAATACAAAGGACACAGAAGTGCTTACGTGCGCTGAAGATGGAGCTAAAAGGTGGGATGTTTTCACCGGAGAGTGTCTGTCCACTTTCAACAAGAGGGGAATGATCCGTTGTGTTTGGGTAGATGATGGTGTTTTTACTGCACATTGGCTGGGGATAACTATGTGGAGTGTTTATGGAGAGGAACTAAATAGATGGGATATGAAAGGGGAATCATGGAGTGTTCGAGGACAGGACCTAAGAGGAGAAGTAAAAATATGGGAAATGAAAGGGGATAATTTGCTGATACCATTTATTGGATCAACTTTGAGGAAGGAGGTTGTATACGCCCAGGAAGACTCCACAATCACACTCTTAGGCTGGGAAACTGGGAAAGTACGAACCGTTATGGAAAATGGCAAAAAGGTAATTTCAGTTGCATTGTCAATGGACAGCAAATTTTTACTTGTATCTCTGGACAACAATACCGTAAATCTCTGGAATATTGATGGCCGTACAAAACATATGAAAATGTTTCATGATGATGAGATGCAAGACATTGATTGTGGAGTTTGTTTCGGGGGATGTAATGAAGCGTTTGTAGCATGTGCCAACATTGATTCGCGAGTGAGTATTTTTTTCATTAACTATTTTTTTTTCTTTAGTTTGGTAATTGTATCTGAGAAGTTGTTTTGTATGGCTCTTAGGTGCGTATTTGGCACAGATCCTCAGGGGAGTTGGTAGCCACTCTCAGGTCCATAGATGGAGGTGAACCAGAGAGGCGGGTGGCTTGGAATCCAGTCATTCCAACCATGTTGGTCTCGGGAGGAGATGACCGAGTGATCCGGGTTTGGGGAGTTTGATGCGTGAAGACTGAAGAGCGTGTTTGTTTGTAGTTTCACCTGGTAGTAACTGACTTTGATTCTGTATGAGATAGATATACAAAAAAAACGTTGTAGCCAATTATGACGTGCCTTTATCTTTCGTGCCCATGGATCGAGTTTTTGAGAGGATTTTTATGATTGACTTTACTGCCACTTCTACTTCTAGGTGTTGTAAGAACATGGTGCATATATAGAAATTCTGTTACTATTTTACTTCTACCTTTAAACATTACTTGAAAGCACTTACATATTATTTTCATCTTTCTGCATAGTTATGTAAAAGCTAATGTTGGTTACACATGGCTATATCTCTGTTTTGCTTTCCCCATTTTCTCCTAATGAAGCCACACACTCTTGAAGCACATATTTAGGGGATTCTTGCAATGCTTTTTGGAATGTAATATCCAAAAAAAAAAAAAAAAAGAAATCTCAATGGTAGGAGCTTTGTTTCGATAATCTGTTATCCTACTACCATTAAGGTTTAAACTTAATATATGTTAACTCAACATATCTTCTTATATATAATTCCTGAATGTACTGAGGCTAAGTGACTAACTTGCACGTTTGGGACTCAACATATCTTCTTATATATAATTCTCGAATGTACTGAGACTAAGTGACTGACTCACACGTTTGGGGATTCCATGTAACAAATTTTTCATTTAGTTTTAGATGGAATTTATTTTTCTTTTTCTTTTTTCCTCATCTTTATTTTACAATTATAAAAAAATATAATATATTATTAAAGTATTAATTTGTAAATAAAGTATTTTGTTTTCAATAGCTATATATATGATTTGTTCTTATTTAACTTATTTAGTTTTAATATTTTCTTACCTATTTGATAAATAAATAAATTTTATTTGTTTCAAATTGTAATAAGTAATTTAAATACTTATTATTTATCAATTTATTTATTTTAATTTCTAGCAATGTAAAAAAATTAAAAAAACTGTTCTTTATAATTCAAAAAAATACTAATTAAATATCATATATCTTTTGTTATGAGATTTAAATAATATAATTGTTTTTTGGGTATTTTTTTATTTTTAAATCTCAATCAATATAAACTTGAATAAAAATATCTTATTTATTTGAATATATTTTACTTAATTATTATATCATTTATCATATAGAAACTATATTATTTATAGTTTGAAATTTAATTAATAAATTATTATACGATTCGTAATTTAGAATCTAATTTATTTAGTTATTATATTAATTTAAATTTTGAATCTATTTGTTCAATTATTCTAAATTATATATACTGAATTATTATATTCTTCAATATTTATAATAATCATTATATTATTTATGATTTGGGATATATTTACTTAACTATTATATTATTTATACTTTATAATACATAGATATAGTTAATTATTATATTATTTACAATTATCATTATACTTGAGAGTGCAATTTATTCCATTATTATATTATTTGTAATTTAGAATCTATTTATAAATTATTATAAAACCTATTTACTAAATTATTACATAATTTATAATTTATTTTCTTAATTACATTATCATTTATATTTAGAATATATTTAATGACTCATTATACTATTTATAATACAGAATCTATTTGTTCAATCATTATATTATTTATAATTCAGAGTATGTTTATTTAATCATTATATTATTTATATTGTTTATAAAATATAATCTCGTTATATAATTATTATATTATTTGTAATTTAAAATCTATTTACTTAATTATTACATTATTTATAACTAAAAAAATTAATTATAACATTATTTATAATCTAAATCCTTAATTATTATATAATTATAATTTATAATCTATATACTTAATTATTATATTATTTATAATATAAAATCTATATACTTAATTATTATATTATTTCGTGATATGTTATGATATATAAGTAAATAGAATCACATTTATAAATAAACGCCTAGTAACCCAGTTGGTGAGAGTGACTTTTTATAACCCAAAGGTAGTTAGTCAATCCTCACCATTGGGATTTTATTTTAAAGTCACCATAAATGACAATAAGGGTATAGTTGTAAATTCAATGATAAAGTAAGGTATAATACGTAACGCCGCTAACATAAAACTAACGGCGTAAACTTAGAATGACAAGTGTGCATTCTGACATTAAATACAAGGGGGTTTGACGCAATTTCTGAAATACCAGAGGAAAACGCGCATATTTCATATAATACAGGAGGATTTGGTGCAATAAACCCATTATTTAAGTAACTGGAAGAGTGAACTTGACCCACAGTTAGTCTATTACTTCAGAAGTCATATTCATGTTCTCCTTAGGATCACTATTGTAGTTCTATATGTACATTATTTAGCTAATGGAAAAGAGTAGAAGAGATCAGAAATCCTCATACA
>CACSLK010000214.1:7416392-7450108 GCA_902706635.1 Striga hermonthica
CCCTCTCTCTCTCTCTCTCTCTCTCTCTCTCTCTCTCTCTCTCTTATGTTTCTGTTCGAGCTTTATCTTCTTCTTGTTGTTCCACCAATATAAGTTGAAAAGGTGTTCGAGTAATAAAGTAGAAGATCCTGACTAACCGAGACATATATATTCGCCAACCACGGAGCCGACCACCGTGACCCGTCGGATTGGTGCCGATGAGCCACGACCGCCGCGACGAGCCAATCGAGCTCGACGATGGACTGCCGACCCAGACTCCGTGACGCGACTGCCAAGCCCAGCCCCGGCGACCAACGCGATCAACCCGGCACCACAACAGCACCACCGCGACGCCGAGATCCCGGCCACCCCGTGACGTGATTCTCCCGGCCATCCCAAATCCCTCAGATTTAGAAAATTTTAAGTCATAAATTTTCTACATCAAACCTTTAGATTTGTTGCGCATAGTTTTACATTTACTATTGAATTCGTGATTTGTACATAACGAGATCCTCACTGATCCCAACACAACAAGAGTTGGAAAGGTTGAAGGAATTCTTGGCCAAGCTCCCTCTACTTACAAAACCGAAACCAAGAGATGTGTTGGTTTGTATACCTGTCTGTGGGTCACGAGGCCATTAGCTCAGTATTTATTAAGGAAGACCATAATCAACAAAGGTCAATTTATTATACTAGTCAAATATTTCAGGGTGCTGAGCGGAGATACTCTAATGTGGAGAAAGAGACATTAGCACTAATTTCCACGGCACACAAACTACAACACTATTTCTTAGCTCATAAGGTTATGGTACGAACAAATTACGCACTTAAATATACCCTAGGTCGCCCTTCGGCCTCGAGAAGGATGGTGGCAGTTGAGCTGGGAGAATACTGTAATGCCCCGTTTGTTTATGAATAATTTTGGGATTATCTACTTCTACATTATTATTATTATTATTATTATTATTATTATTATTATTATTATTATTATTATTATATGTCTAATTGTCATTAATTATTTTATTTGCTTATTATTATTAAATAAATATTATGTGTGTGTGTGTGTATATATATATATGTGATTATTGTGTGTTCTAAATGTATATATTAGTCGGTTTAATTTAATTATCATAGCATTTGAGCCGAATATTAAATATTTTCAGAGAGTCGGACCAAGAGGAGAAGCGCTGTAATGCTCTGTATATTTATGGATTTTTCGAGTATTATTTATTGCTATTATTATTATTATTATTATTATTCGTGATATTAATTGCCTAATTTATATTAATTGCCAAATTGTTTAATTGTTTTATTTGCTTATTATTAAATAATTATTATGTGTAATATATATATATATATAATGTTCGGTTTAATTTATTTATCGCGAGTCGTATCTTAATAGCATTGAACCGAGCTATTATTATTTGCTAAGTCGAGCACGAGAAGAGACCCCGAGCAAGTTCGCCTTAAACCCAGCCCTTGACATGAACCTGCGCCCGAGCACCCCTCTCTCATTTTACTTGGTTGACAAGTCATTTAACCTAGTTCCGTAAATACAAGTTAAAAACCCTCCTCTCCTCATATTATTCACGCGCAGAACAAAAATCCCTCAGCTCTCCCTCACGTTTGTTGTTCAGAAGGGAAAAACATCTCTCGTTCTCTTTCTCTCGATCGATCAGGAATATGAGAAATCTCTCATCACTCTTTCTCGTTCTCTTCTCTCCCTCTCACTGTAATAAAAAAAAAAAGAAGGAAGATTGCGTTCAGTAAAGGAAGAGGGCCGCTGCTCCTATCTCCTCCTCCCATCTCGAAGCCCGAGCACCCTGCCAACGACCCCGTTCAGCCTCGTGTTAGCCGTCTCTCAATCCTTTCATGTGTTTTTCTCGAGAAAGGTATCATGGATGCTTTAACCCTCTATTTTAAAGTGTTAGTTTTTATTATTATCATATATGTTGATGCCTTTGATGATTTAGCATGTTTGGGTTTAATAATAAATTGCTTATGTGGTGGTTTTTATATGAATTATGTTGAACTTGTGTTAAAGCATGATATATGTTGTAACCTTCCCTCGTTTATGTGTTTTATTATAAGATATTTGGTGTTGGTTCGATGTAATCTCGTTGCTTAAGGACTACAGAATTGTTACTGAGAGTTCATTGCAAATTCATGATTTATATCGCGTTTCGGCTGTTCTGTTGAGCTACTATAATGACCCTGAATTACTCGTTATTTGAAAATTTGATCTGTATATGGATCGTAGTATTTTATGTTGGCTTTCTCTGGGCTTTGGAATCATATGATTTCGATTTGAAACGAATAAGTTATGATTTTTGCAAATTTGTCGCGCAAGTAGTTTTTACTAAATCCCGACAGCTTATGTTTATTTTATGTTTGACCTGTTTATCATGTCTTAATGTGTCCAAATGTGAAAGTGATCTTCTTGAAAGTTATAAGTATATTTCTTATCTCTCTAATGAGGTAGAATGCATGCTGATATGAGTCCTGTAGCATAAATTAGAGTCTAAATACTGAGGAGCTGTTTGTAACATGAATTTGTTTCTGACAGATTTCATGAACCGAATATTTTTTATTTAAACTCATTGATAACACCACTATTTGTCAATATAGTCTTCAATAAAGTTGTATATAATTGTGTTGGCTACATTTTGGTTTTTGAATCTCATTAAAAGCTAGTATGTAGCTCTAGTTATGTCAAATTGAGTGAAGTTGTGCATGTGATGGTTTGAACTTTCTGGCAGAAAACTGATTCCTAATGTTAACCGCTTTTACTCTATCTTAATGACCTTATCTGCTGTTGTGTTCTAAATGAAAGTTGTAGGGCTACCACTTAGCTTCTATTGATGCTAGAATCATGTAAATATGTTGTGGGTAGTATGAGTTAGGTTTGTTTTTCTAAAGTTGTGCACCCGCATGTTTAGATTCCGGACTGCAACTAGGTTGTTCATGTTAGTTGATTTTTAACCTGCTGAGTGCCGTTATTTGATCCTGAGGTCTTCTTGAAAGTTGTAAGTGCATGTCTTAGGTTTAATTTGAGACTATAATCATATTCATATAAGTTATGTGCTGATAGTTATGTTGTTAAAAACGCTACTCGGGTTAGTTTTTGAAAAACTTATGTGGTGTTTTCAGAAATAGAATTTCCTTGTTAAATGCTTATATGCCTATTGAGCTTATTTGAACCAAGTGCTTGTTATGGTTAGTAGTTCATGTGTTGAATAGTCATTTATAGGGCTATTTAATATGTAGGTGCTTGACGAGCCGAACTTGCTGCCTACACGAGCTTTTGTGTTAACTTTTGCTTTCGACCAGGTGGGTTGTTATTCTAAAATTACTATACCATAAATTTTGTTTAGTTCTGTTGTATGGTATGATCAAAGTATGCATATGAACCATGTAGCCTTCGATGTAAGTTGTGTCGGCCGTCAAGCGGTTATCCCCGTAGCTATAGAACGTACCCGATGGGTAGTATCCTTTATTTATGGATTATGGGAGTCGTAAGACCAGGGCATGGGCCCTCGGCTGGTGATCCTAGTTTGTAAGACCAAGGTGTAGGTCTTGGCCGGCGGGGTGGATTACTCCTACTGGCTGGGCATCATTGTAAGGCCAAGTCGTAGGTCTTGGCGTTCGAATCGTATATGAGCAATAGTCTATGTGTAGGTGTGCACATGAGAGTTGACTCTAGGATAGGAGATTGAATAGAATATGATTCATATACATGCTGTGACCATACCTGACTTGTTTTATGATTACTGTTATATTATGGAGAATGTTTACTGCATAGTGGTGAGCACCACGGATTCCATTAATGCTCACCCCACCTGTTTTCTCACGGTTGCAGGTTAAGTTATTGCGGGCACGGCAGGAAGGAGTGAGTGGTTGTCGGTCTATGAGACCGGTTTATTATTTTGATGTGCTTCCACTTTATGAACTGATTTTATGATTCTATGAATTTATGAATTTATGAGGACTGGAATAATTTTAAGGAGATACTCCTTAGATACTATGATGATTGATGAAACCTGTGTTTGGGTGATGACATTATTGATGAACCCGTTTGGGAGTTGAAATTATGATTGAAATAATGTTGATTATTGATGTTAGTATTTGAAAATGAGTAACGCCACAAATATTTTTGAATTGAATTTCAAAAATTTAAATTGATTTTTCTGAAAAGGCATGGATTTTCGTTAAATCAAAGTGGGACATTACAAATACAATGTAGATTTTGAGGCTGGAAGAGTTATTAAGGCCCAGGCTATGGCTTACTTCATACAGTAATGTACCGCGAGCAGTGAGGATGAACAATGGGTGGTGTATATTAATGGGTCTTCAACTATTGGAGATGTCGGTCTAGGCATCTTGTTCGTAACAACAGAGAAAGGTCACTTAGAGTTCTCCATCAAGTTATCATTCAGAGCATCGAACAATGAAGTTGGATATGAAACCCTTATCATGGGGATTCAGCTTGTCCAAAAAGAAGGAGCACTGCGAGTCATCATTCATTTGGACTCCCAGCTTGTGGTAGAAGAAGTTAATGAGAGTATAAGGCAAAACAGGAGCGCATGAGGAAGTACGTGCCTGAGGTTCACTCTATACTAAAAGGATTTTTCATATTGGAGTTGGTACAAATACCGCGAGGTGAGAATAGTAGAGCCGACTACTCTCTAAAATGGTCGTGTCCCTAGTAAACTGCTGATCTAGACCAGTGACATTGCTAGATAGGTTGCGAGTACGTTAGATCAAGTAGTGGAAGTTGAGGAGAAAGATGATAGGAGGGATCTCTAATAAGGTGGTTACATAACCCGGTCATAGGAAATGACATTAGAGGTGATCCTATGGGGAGAAGAGCTCTGAGGTTATTTCTGCAAAATGGGGCACTATATAGGGATCATATGTCGTGCCTTACCTACAATGTGTTTCAAATCAGGATTCAGAGTACCTGCTAAGAGAATCTCATGAAGGTTGTTGTGGTGACCATGTGAAAGATAGGGCGTTCGTAGGGAAGGTCCTTCGTGCTGGCTACTTTTCGCACAAAATGAGAGCAATGGCGCAATAACTTGTGCGGAAATGCCTAAGGTGTTAGCAACACGGCCCGTTAATTCACCGACATACGGAGAGCATGATCGCAATGAGCTCCCCGTTACCTTTCACACAGTGGGGAATTGATATAGTAGGCCCTTTTCCTCAAGCAGCAGGCCATCAAAGGTTTTTGATAATTGCGACAAATTATTTCACTAAATGGATTAAGGTAGAGTCATTGGAAAAGATTATCGAGGAAAAAGTGATAAAATTTCTTTTCACTAATATATGTTGTCGATACAACATTCCACGAATACTCACATCCGATAATGGTGCCTAGTTTAGCGATCGATGTATAATGCAGTGGTGCGAGGATATGAACATGAAACAACAGTTTGCATCGGTAGCCCATCCGCAGGCAAATGGACAAGCTGAGGTCACAAACAGGTCGATTCTTAATAGGATAAAGAGCAGGCTAGAAAAATTGTAATGCCCTGTTTGTTTATAAATAATTGAGATTATTTTTTTTTTCAAAATGATATATTTTATTATAAACCATACAAATTTAAAAAAGTACAGCCAACAGCTGAATATATACAGCCAACGGCTGAATACAAATCGCCAATAACTGAATAAAATGGGAGGACAGTCAAAAAACTGTCTAGAGCCGACAACGGGGTAATACTCACAACACACAAACACTAAGACCAACTTTAGTGGTGACCCAACCACTTGGGTCACCATTTAAAAACACACACAAAAAAAAATAATAAAAAAAATGATAAGGTCGTGAAAAACCAGCGACCCAGGTCACATTGTGACCTTGGGTCGCGACCTGAAAATGGGACACACGTTCCATTTAGATTAGATAAGTGTATTTTTTTTTGTTTAAAAAAAATAAAAAAGATATTAAAATTCGTATTTTTTCATTCTCTACAAATAGAGACCACACTAGATATATTTTGGAATATAATTATAATATCTAAATAAATTAAATTATAATAAATATTTAGGTTGAGTTGGGTTGGGGATAAAGATTAATTAGGTTGTAACATTGAGTTGTATATGTGGAGGAGAGTGAAATAATTTTTAATTATTAGGTTGGATTGGGTTGAGTTGGAGATAAAGATAGTTTAACACACAACTACCAAAATAAAAGACCCCAACAGGGTAATGTCCGAGTATCATTATTATTATCGTCATTATTATTATTATTCATATTATTATTTCTACCATTATTATTATTATTATTAATTTTCTAATTGATTATTTGATGTTATTATTATTATTGTTATTTCTAAAAAATATTTAACTGCTATTAATTGTCTAAATTGATTGTTGTTATTAAAAGTATTAATATTTATATTTAATGTCTAATTTGCCTAATTCTTACTATGTGTTTAAATGTGTATTATTAATAAATATTATTATGTGTATTATATATTTAAAAATATTTTTATTTTATTTTAAATTGTCGATCGTTAGAATCGAGCCGTTAAATTTTATTTATTGAGGAAGCGGGATTATATTTTCGGCTTTATCGAGCTCGAGAACCTGCGAGCGTCTAGCGAATCGAGAGTCGGCCCAGCTTAGCCCGAGCCCAGTTTTTCTCAACCTTGTGCGTGTAGTGTTTGGTATCTTGAGAAGTGAGATTTTTCTTCTTCTTTTTTTTTTGGTACAATAAAGGAGGCCACAGGCCTAAGGTAGAATCTGTCGGGGATAAGACACCCCTATGTTATCATGCTCTCACCAAGTCCTGAGCCCCGTAAGCATAGACACAGCTCGATGTAGTCCAGGCGGATATGAAGCCGCTAAGCTTGCCATGTGATCAGCAGTAAAATTCGCCTCTCGATGAACATGTTGGACTTTAACCTCTCAGGTCCAATGGAACAACGCACGGATGGCCTTAACCATCGAGTCATGGCCACCAAAATACCCATCGGACTGGGATATCATTTTAAGCACGCATTGGCTATCGATTTCTGCAACCACTTTACGATACCCTAGCTCCCATGCCAACAAAAGCCCATGAAATAGTCCCCATAGCTCGGCTCTTGTAACAGTACACAAACCAATATTGAAAATAAAACCCCCGAGCCAACGTCCTCCCTCATCGCGGGCCAGACCTCCCGCACTACTCATCCCCGTTCGATTGTCAAAAGCATCATCAGAGTTTATCTTTATCCAACCCGAATCCGGGGGAGACTACCGGATCATTCGTGTGACATAGGACGCTACCCCGGCCTTTTTAAAATCCGCTGCTGCTCGCACATAATTATTCACTATACCCATAATTTCACGATGTCGGGCCACACTGCTACTTGGTTTATGTTGGAAGATCCGTTCATTACGCCCCATCCACAATCTCCAAATCGCGACCGAGAAAACACTGTTCCATCTCTCGACTGCCCCCAAGCGAGGACGCATAATATTCGAGTGCAGCCAATTATGCAGTGGTTGTCCAAAGAAATCAGAATTTGCTGCATGTGGTAAAAGGATTTTCCACACATTCTTGACAGTTGGACAGTCTCTTATAACATGCAGTAGCGACTCACGGCCCACACAGAAATCGCATGCCTCCGAGCGTGCTATATGGCGCCGTACTCGTTCCACGTTTGTAAGAAGACGGTCATTAAACGCTAGCCACAAAAACATTCGGGCCTTCTGCAGTGCAGGAACACGCCATATGAAGCGCTATACCGATCTGTCCAGATCACGTGCATTGGAGGAAAGAGCTCAATAGGCGGACTTCGTTGAAAAACGCCCGTCGTTAGAGTAGCCCCAAGCTATCTTGTCTTCCTCAGCCATTGCCTGCGGTGGGAGAATCCCCGCTATACGGATAACTATCGTCGATGGAAGTAGCCCATAAAACCCAGCCCACTTCCAATCTCCATGTTCGTCCACATGATCAACAACCTTCAAGAATATTTTCGATCTAATTCTGATTACTAACATACCGGATCAGTGGTCTCTCGGCGCCTAACCATGGGTCTAGCCAAAACTTCGTCTGCTTGCCATATCCCAGCACCCACCGAATACCGCTAACCACATGAGGCCAGATCGTGCGGATAGCTCGTACTATGTTCGATCCCTGCCTCCAATTAATCGAGCCCAGGTCCCTTGAGAAATTAAGCGCATATTTGGACTTGATGACGCACACCCAAAGGGCTTCCGGTTTCGTTAGTAGTCCCCATCCCAATTTTATAAGCAAAGCTCGATTCATACGACGAAGGTCCTTAACTCCCAGGCGTCCATCAACCTTCGCTTTACATACCTTTTTCCAGGCACTAGATGCACTTTCCTATGGTCATTAGTACCTCCCCAAACAAACGCACGACTACGTCTATCGAGCCTGTCAGTAACAGCACAAGGAAGTCGCGATTGAGTGAGGGTCACTATGCCAACCAGCGACAAAGACTTCATGCGCCACCCCACTAGTCGCGACTCGGTTCTCTCCAAAATATGGCTATAGGTCTCCTTAGACACCCGACCATGAAGAAGGGGCACACCCAGATATTTCCCCAAATTATCAGTCCACTTAAAGTTGAGTACCTCTACTAGTCGATGTTGCTCCGCTGGCTCGACATTCTTAGAGAAGAACACTTGTGTCTTCGCCGCACTTACTTTCAAGCCTGACCTGGAACAGAAACTATCCAGAACCTGCTGCAAAACCCTAGCTTGCCCATCCGAGGCCTCCATAAAGAGAAGAAGGTCATCTGCGAACATCAAAAAGGGGACTTGTATGGTACCCCGTCCAACCGAAATCGGGCGCCAATCTTGGCGGGCAACCGACTCGCAAATCTTTTGTGCCAACCTCTCGATGCACAACATAAACAGGTACGGAGACATGGGGTCCCCTTGTCAAATTCCTCTCGTGGATTGAAGTCCTCCCCGCATGTCCCATTCCACAGTACATTCATCGATGCCGAAGTAACACAAGCTAGGATTGCTCTAACGAATCTATCAGGGTACCCAATCAGTTGGAGTGTGTCCTAATAAAATCCCACCGGAGATAGTCATAAGCTTTCTCCAATTCAACCTTAATCACCATATATCCTTTTGGTATGCGTTGTCTGCGCATGGAGTGAATAAGCTCTTGTGCGATGATGATGTTATCCGTAATCTGCCGACCCGGGACGAAGCTTGCTTGGGCTGGGTGAATTAGTCCCGGGAGGGTTCCCTTCATACGATTCACCAATACTTTGGTGAAAATCTTGTATATGACATTAAAAAGACTGATAAGCCGAACTGCTTAATTGTGGTCGGGTTCTCCACTTTAGGTATAAGCACGATAAGAGTTCGGTTTATCCGAGTATGGACACAACCCGCAATCCACATATGCCGCACAAACTGACAAATCGTGGGCCCGACGATGCTCCAATTTTGTTGGAAGAATAGAGCATGCAAACCATCCACTCCTGGTGCCTTCAACGGTCCCATACTACTCAAAGCTGACAGAACTTCCTCAGCCGTAATTGCTGCAGACATAGCTGTGATGACATCCTCGTCGCAAGTCGGGAAAAGGTTCGGCCAAACCCCATCGTGCACGGGCAGTGGTCCGGCTGTGTACACTGCCGTGAAGAATTCCGTGGCCAATGTGCGAAGAGCGGTCTGGTCTGTAGCTTGCTTTCCTTCGTCATCCGGTAATTCTGATATTTTGTTGCAGCGCCGCCTATATTTAATCTGACGGTGGTAGAAGGACGTGTTTCGATCTCCCAAATAAGACCAATCTCTATTAGCCTTTTGTATCATAAGAAGTTCTTCCTACCGGATAACCGCTTCTAACTCAGCCCGTAGCTTTTTCTCAAGTCCCGCTAGATGGCCCCCAGAGTAGAACCGTCGGCATCACTGAATACCACCTATCCGGGCCAGGAGTCTTTTCTTTCGACGGAAGATATTCCTAAATACCTGAGTATTCCACTCTGTAATCTTTTCAGTAAAACCCGGCCTCCTCAAAGCCAATACCTGGAATCCACGTGTCCTTTAGTACTTTCATGAAATCGGGGTGGAGTAGCCAAGTGGCCAGGAAGCGAAACGACTTCGGACCATAGGGCGGCCTGCTAGTCTGACCGAGGCCTAACCAAAGTGGTGAATGGTCCGATTGGACCCGGGGAAGGAGGCGGACCCATCTAGTATCGAATTTCTCCATCCATGGTATGTTAGCTAGAAACTGGTTTAGCTTCTCAGCCACCCTCTCGTGGCATGTGTCACGGACCCAAGTAAAGAGATGACCATCTGTTGCAACCTCCTGCAAGCGATAATTGAATATCTAATCCGCAAAGTCCCGACTCAGATTGCAGTGTCTCAAGGACCCTCTGATTTTTTCTGACCGTCTAAGCAAGCAATTAAAGTCCCCGCCAATCACCCAAGGCGCAGCCACTCGACACGCTAGGCTGGACAAATCAGCCCACAATCGCTTTCGGCCCAAGGCATTGGGACTGGCATACACTAATATAACTAGGCACCCCAACTCACTCGTAGTAATCCTAGCATGGATCAACTGACGTGTATAAGATAAGACTTCAAGTCGGACCTCATCTGTCCACAAGATCCAGATACCTCATGAGAATCCATGAGCCTCAACTCGGAATGAGTTTTCAAACTTGCTATAACTAATAAATGTGTTTGCAAGGTTCCCACTGATGCGCGGTTCAAACAAGGCCACTACATCCGGTTTGTGCTGATGAATAAGGGTAGAAAAAGCTCTCCAAAACTCAGGAGAGCCCGCCCTCTGGACATTCCAAGTGACTATATTCATAATGAAACAAAGATACAGGAGAACTCGCTCATTATCGATCGAGGGACTAGACATTCGTGTCCGAGCCCTCATCCAGGCACATATGCTCGTCGGGTCCTCCATCTTCCTCTTCACCGGATGTCTAGTCCTCCGGCCATGGTTCCTGTCGGCGAATATTCTGCTCTCCCTCTGTTATGAGAAAATCATCCGCCGGGTCGCCAGTCGGAGGTGGAAAATGGGACCGACATTGAATCAGAGGCCCAGGTTCCTCAACCACAATGATTTCTTGGTGTTTCTTTGGGTCCAATCCAGCGCCGACTAGGACGTGGCTTGTATTGTTCTGATATGTTTCCGTTTGTTTAGTCCTATTACTATTCACGTTCTCCTTGTGCATTTGTTCTTTCCCACATTGCTGGGTTGATGCTCGCTCACGCTCCATGTTGCCCATGTTGGAATTGGTCATTTCTCACCCTGGTGTGTCGCCCAGATTTTTGCTGCTTGTGATAGCTCTACGTTTGTTTAGTCCTCGACCTAGAGCTTGACGCCAATATTTTTCACCCATTGCTATTGACTTATGCACAACCGAATTCTCCCCAGACATCTTGGAAGAAGTTGCACCAAACTCGAATTGACAGCTTGTGTCCCGGGTGTCGTCGCTATCCAGCATTTCAAACCGAGAGCCCGTTCCCACTTCCACTCGTGGATTCCTCATGGATTGCGTCTTATCATTGCCCTTATCACACTTTGTGTATGGATGGCGTTGACGCTGCGGTACTTGAATCCATGGCCCATAAATTGACTCCACAGAACCGCCCTCATTTCCTGTCTTACTCCCAACACCAACATCAACATTACTTCCACTCCTTGGGTTCCCACTCGAGTGCCCGTTCTTGTTGCCCTCCGGAGTGGGCTCAACTGGTCGATAGAGGCAACTATAACTCGAGTGGCCAATCTGTCCATAGTGGAAACAAATGGTAGGTAAATTCTCATAAACCACCCTTTGGCTTTTTCCATTGATAGTAAAATGCACACAGAGCGGCTTGGTCAGGTCGACCATCACTGCAAGTCGGGCATATTTTACTCGAGTTAAGGCAACAATTTGTTGGTCAATTCTAACGACTTTACCCACGATCTTCCCGATCATACGAAATATTTTATGGTGATACAAATGTGCCGGCATCCTGAGCAGCCTAATCCATGCTACCGTAGTTGTCAACTTTGCATTCATTGCATCGAAGTTAAGTGTCCAAGGTTGGACGTACATATAGCTATTACCGACAACATATGGTCCTCCAGTAAGAATAGTGACAGTGTCCTCATGGTTGCGAAAATGGATCAGATAGAAGCCATTCTCGAGGTCCATCATATTGCACCCCACTAAGAACGACCACATCTGAGAGAGCCGGTTGTACAAGGCCGTCATAGTCAGTGATTCATCAAATGGCTTGATCACTACTACATTTTTCCATTCGTCGTTAATGCGATCAAAAAATTGCTGCGTAATCCGTAGGTCCGGCAGCTGGCGAGCGAGATCCACTATGACCTCCTCCTCCTCCTCGTCTGTCTCTTGTCCTTCATCATCAGAGAGTAAATCCACATGGTTTTGTTGTTTAGTGATCATGTCTCGATAGGACCATTTCGTGTTCGGAATTCCCGGACTTCTAACAGGAGGTGGCGAAGATCGGCGAGTGGGCGATTGTCTCTCCAATACATCCCCAGCGCGCTTAAGCTTTTTAGATCTTTTGGCTGCCAGAAGATTGTTTCGATCTAGTACGGGAAAATTTGTATCTTGACGAGAGTCGCCGGGGTCAAATGTCGTCACTCTGGCTTGGCGAGCGGTAAGCAGTAGGGTTTTGGCGCCGTTTATGAGCTCCTCAGAATGTTTTAATATATAAACTCTTTTTAGTGAGATTTTTCTTTTAGCCTAGCCGATATATATATATATATATATATATATATATCCAAATTGTCTCTCACTCGATCAGTAATCCCATCCCACAACTTTTTATTTTATCTGCTATCCCTCTTCTCTCTCTCTCTCTCAGCATTTATGTCGTAGCAGAAGAATGAAAAATCTGATCGGGATTCATCATCATCGCAATCCATCATCACCATCGTGTCTCTTATTTCTCATCCGAAAAAGAGAGAGAGAGAGAGAGAGAGAACAACCTGATGTTAGCATCGTACCACCATCAGTATCACCAGGTCACCATCATCACTCCACCGGCGAGAAGCTTTTCCCAATCGTGAGCTGCCGGTGAGCCTGTGTCCTCCATCTGCTCGCGACTCGCAGCAAGTCATCACCTTCTTCTTCATCCTCTCTCTTGCTTTTTCCTACATTCACCATAAGACTCTCGGCTGCCATCATCATCATCATATCCACGTGAGTCCCGCACGTATGCCCAGCGAGCCCCCTTTTCCGGTGTTCCTTTGCCGTTGAGTGATCCCTGCCATCGTCAACGAAGCCTGCTCCACCGCTGCTCCATCGTTGTCGCTCGTTGCTGTCCATTCAACGCTGCCAAGCATCGTTGCAACCACCCCGAGCCTATCCCATTTGCGGTGTTCCGTCGGTGAGCCAAACGAAGTTTTCAAGCCCCTCCGAATAGCCCATCTCGGCCTTCGGCTCATTCTTAGTTGTGTTAGTCTCGAGGAAGGTACCGAGACTCGTTTCCCCTCTCGTTTGTTCACGTGTTGTGTTTTGAATATATAGAGATAATATTGTTGTTATTTATTTTGTTGATTTTATGTGAATTTCATCAGTTCATGTGAATCAAACGAGAACTCATTAAAAACGTTAAGTCACTGTGGATTTAGTGATCTAGGATCGATACGAACACAATGGCATTGGCCTTGTGTCATTTGGACTTGTGACTTTGAAGTTATGAATTTATGAACGCGTATGCTCGCTGTTTTAGTGTTTGAATTTTTAAAAATTGTATTCTGATCTGATTGCTTTGAAATTATAACTGTATGTACCTTTGTTGATTTTATAGCTTGTGTAAAAATTTCATAATATTTCACGGTCTGTAGCTATTTTAAATAATTAATAAATTAGTCGGTCCACACTCCAAAATTGATAAAATTTTAGTATGTTGTCTCTCTGTATGAGTTTGATGTGGTGTAAAAGTTTTAGAATTTTGGACTGAGATGGATAGGGCAAATATTTTATTTACGATTTCTGCATAAAGATGTTTTAATTATGATAAATTGGTCCTTTGCTCAAAAATTCTAATTTTTGGCGAGATGCTTGTTTTATGTGTATTATTATGCTGTAATACCGAGACAATGACATTCACACAATAGAGTCTTTAACTCCATTTCGTTCTATCGTTGTGTCCGTTTTGGCCATGGACAACACAATGGATTCATAAGTGTTTACATTTGAAGCAGCCCACACTTCACACTTATATATGTGACCTCCATATTAAGAGTATCATGTCATACTCTACCTTTACAAGGTTAGGGATTCATTAAAAGTCCATATGACTTACCCTCACCACAATCAACAGGTAATCTTGCACTTGGAGTGCTCTAGGGAATAGCTTTGGACATTCATTTGTTCCAAGTGCTCAACTGAATTTTCATAGCTTAGTTTTCCCTTTGAACCAAGTTCATGGGATCTCCACTCAGCATGGTAGGGTTACCACTATGATCATTCATTACATTGTGGATTTTTAAGCCCATTCCCTCTAGCAAAACTTCCAATTGATCTCTATTCAATCCTTTCGTCAAAGGATCAGCCAAGTTTTCCTTAGACTTCACATAGTCAATGGAAATAATAGCATTTGTGATTAATTGACGTACGGTATTATGTCTACGACGAATATGTCTAGACTTACCGTTGTACAAATTGTTTTGCGCCCTACCTATAGCAGCTTGGCTATCACAGTGAATCATCACAGGTGGCAAAGTCTTATTCCAACATGGAATATCAGATAACAAATTTCTAAGCCACCCGGCTTCTTCACCAGCTTTATCTAAAGCGATGAATTCCGATTCCATCGTTGACCAAGCTATACACGTTTGTTTTGTGGATTTCCATGAAACTGCACCTCCTCCAATGCAGAAAACATATCTGCTAGTGTAGCGAGAATCTTTCGAATCTGATATCCAGTTTGCATCACAGTACCCTTCAAGTACGGCTGGATATCTCGAGTATTTTAGCCCGTATTCAAGGGTGTACCTCAAGTACTTAAGTACCCTTATCAAAGCATTCCAGTGCTCATGACTGGGATTGCTGGTCGTGTATAATTCGTTATGTACATCAGACTCCCTATTATCCGTGAATATTCCAACTAAGCCACTGTTGACCTCTATTGACCACCAGATTTATACTGAGATCAAGGGGTGTCTTACACATATGCCTAGACTGTGCACCGTCATAGACATCAAATTTCTTGAGCATTTTCTCTACATAATGAGATTGTGACAAGACAATTCCATCTTGGGTTCTGATAATCCTTATTCCAAGAATAACATCAGCCAAACCCATATCTTTCATGTCGAAATTTCTTTTCAACATTCTTTTTGTATCCATGATTACTTCATGGCTACTCCCCATGATTAACATATCGTCTACATATAGGCATACAATCACAAATGTATTTGATGTACTCTTGACATAAACACATTTGTCACATTCGTTGATTTTGAACTCATTTGACAATATCACGTCATCAAATTTCAAATGCCATTGTTTCGGAGCTTGTTTCAGTCCGTACAAGGATTTGATCAATCTACACACCTTTCTTTCTTGTCCAGGTGAAACAAACCCTTCAGGTTGTTCCATGTATATTTCTTCTTCCAATTCACCATTCAAAAATGTCGTCTTGACATCCATTTGGTGAATCACAAGATTGTGCAAAGCAGCAATCGAGAGAAGCACTCTTATCGACGCTAAACGCGTAACAGGTGAATAGGTATCAAAGAAATTATACCCTTCCTTTTGTTTAAAGCCTTTGACCACCAAACGTGCTTTAAACTTATCAATCGATCCATCAGCTTTATATTTCTTCTTTAGGATCCACTTACATCCTAAAGGTTTACAACCATCAGGGAGATCAACCAACTCCCAAGTATGATTCTGCATAATGGACTCAATTTCATTATTTACAGCTTCTTCCCAGAGTGGTCCATCTGGGCTGGACAAAGCTTTCTTAATGGAACTCAGTTCATCGTCCAACATGTATGTAATAAAATCAGGTCCAAATGTTTTAATCGTTTTTACCCTTTTACTACGTCTCGGTTCTTCATCAATACTGGTAACACAAAACTCCTCGACCGGCTGGAACTTGAGTAATCGCCTTCCTTCTTGCCGGTTGAATGTAGTGTACCTGCAAAGAACTCTCACACCGGAGGGGTTTTCCGGTGAAGAGCCTCCGATGCTTAAGTCAGTGTGTATTCAATCAATTCTCAAGGGTAAACAAAATGATCGTGTTGAATAAGAAAGGCTCACCCCCTTTATATAGGGGTGAGATACCTGACCTAGGGCTGCCCGGATTTGAAGAGCTGTCTGCCCTAGCTGCCCGTCCGTACACACCAAACGCGTGTGTCAGAGGCGGCCGTCTCCACTATCGCCTGCACCAATCCTCTTTGGACGCGTGTCCCCCTGCACATGGGGTAGGCTGTCAGAGGTGGTTATCGCTATCCACCACTGCTTTCTCGACACGTGTCCCCCTGCACATGGGGTAAATATTCTCCTGGAATTCTGTCAAAGGCTTCCTTCACGCGCCTATGACTAGGCCGAACAGCGTGGTGTTAAGTCCTCGGAATAATCGACCTGTTGAGGTCGAATAAGTTCCTCGATTGCGTATCTGGTCGAAGGATAGTTTGGTCGACAGCCTTGCTTGGTCGACTAGTTAATTGCTCGATTTCTTTGGCTTCCTCATAATATGACCTCCTCGACCGGTCAACAGACCGGCTCAGCCTCGTGGGTATAATATCCCATATCATCTAGTCCCCCCCACTCTGGTCAAATCTGAATGATTCGATCTAAGAGTAGATCAGCATTTATCGTCCTTCTGGGTGGTTCGTCGTTTAAATATCAACCAGCTGGTGAGCTTCCCGCTCACTTTTCTCGAATAATTCTCCATTAATCCCTAGCCATAAAGTCATCCGCTTTAAGTCCTTCCTGTTGCATCCGTTTTCTGCCACGCGTCACAACTGTCAGACGTGCCAGACGCTTTAATTATTGCGCCTCCTCGTCTAACGCGTCCGTTTTGAGCTCCGTGCAAATTAATACTCCATCATTGGATCTGCCTTTAATCTGACGGCCCTTATCCTTCCCCCCTTTAATCACCCAAGTATAAATTCCACACTTAGCGTATTTTCCAACTTTTTCCACCCTTTCAAATTTTGAATCGTTTTGTGCCCAGAATTTCCTTCTGCAAAAAATCTCTTATTTTCTCGACGATCTCTTCTGCGCCCCTTCAATCCTTCCTCAATTATCCATCCACGGTTATGAGTAAGTCTCTTTGCACTTGAATTTATATTCTTTGTAGTTCCATTCTGTGTATTTTGAATTTTCCACGTTGGGTGTTCTCGATCTGCCTGTTGAATCGCCCTAAATTGGCTTGTTGTGTGTTGAATCTGCGCTTGGGCTACTCTTGCTTGTCTATTGAATGTTGGGGATTTTGTCTTTCCTTTGAAAATTTTTGAAATTTCCGTCCCTTTACTTTCTTAATTCTTCTCTTGTTTTCTAGGTCGCTCTCCCGTAAGAACCCTAATCTTCTTCTCCCCTCTTTCTTTCTTGCGACCGCCTCTTTTTGATATTTGTTCTCTTTGTTTTTGTTTTGGTTTTCTTTTCAGACACTGAAACCTCCTCCGATTCAGTTGAAATACTACCTTCTGCGCTCGAGGCCGTACCCCTCTCTATCCTTCGCCCCGGCGATACAGTTCCCACTCGCGTTTTTACCGCCCGCGTCGCCGCTCCAAACTCCGGTGATAGTATGGATAACGTCCCTCTCCGCCACCGTCGACCTCCCCTTGGTGCGTTGGACGAGCCAGAGGAGGACGAGGTTACCTCTTCGCAGCCCACTGCTCCTCCTTCGTCAAGCTCCCCTCCCAAACAATCCTCGACCAAAAAACTATCTCGGCGCACTTCTGCTTCCTCCCTCTCTCATCCTTGGTTCAAACCCGAAAAAATCGGCCAACCACTTGGTTGGGCGTTCTTCAGGTCCTCTCCCTCTGATAAATTCGACCACCCTCCGCAGGATTGCTACACTTTCTTTGAAATCCAGTTCAAACTTGGCCTGCGTTTTCCTTTAAACCCCGAAATACTCCGCATTTGTGAGTGGTTCTCTCTTCCCCTGCATCAACTCCCTCCTAATGCCATCCGCTTCATAAACACCTTTACCATTCTCTGTCATATCCGTCTAGGTCGATTTGACCTGGACTTCTTCCATTACTGCTACGGCCCTTCCAAGCAGGGTCGAGGCCTCTACTTGAAGAGCCGCAATGGTGCTCACTTCATAAACGACATCCCCACCAATCTTCCCAAGTGGATTGATAGGTTCATCTTTGTTCGACCTAATGTCGCTTTTCCTTGGCCCTCCGTTCCTTGGATCAGGGAAGTTTCGCGAGAGGCGGCCACGACCCCTCCTTCCAACCCTCTTTTCGACCAGCGGATTCATACTTGGAATTCCAAGTCCGTTGCGTCTGATACACTTCTTCAAGACGAGAACCTTCTCCATTTTTGTGGTCTTCTTTCCCATAAGACCCTATCTCCCCCCACCGAGGAGGTTCTCGACCTCGTTCGTATTGAAGATGATCCAGGTAATCTTTGATCCATTTGCTCGACTGCTTGCATACACATTCCTGTTTCTGTCGAAATAAAATTGACATTTACCTTGATTTTCTTATCGTATTTGTGTAGAGGCTCCTAGTTTCAACATTCCCCCCAGGAAGACCCCTTTGAAAAAGAAAACAGGGGCTGTCGCTGGGTCGAGCGGCGATAAGGCCGATGGGTCGGCCAGCTCTGGTGGGCCTCGACCAGAGCCGCCACAGTAGTCGCCACCGCGGCACACTCCGCCGTCTCCTCCCCCGCCGCCCAAGGAGGCACAACAGCAACAACAGCAACAACATCGCCCACTACAGTCGCAGCCGCCGAAGCAACCGGGGAAAACTGCCCAGAATCCTCAGCAAAAAGCCATCTCTTCTTCAACCACCAAGTCCTCGACCTCCTCCAAGGTCGATGATCGTCAGAAGGTTGGCGATCGTCAACATAAACGCGGCGACCGCCAAAAGACCGCTGATCGCCAGCACCAGGTCGACGATCGTTCCCAGAGACCTGACGACCGTCAAAAGACCGATAGCCGTCAGAAAGTCGATCATCGAGCTCTCAATCCTTCCAAGTCCACGGACAAAATCCCCGAGCCCAACCCGTCGTCCAGAGACAAGGCCAAAGACCAGGCCGCGGAGAAGACCTCTGTTGGCAAGCAGCCTCTCGAGACTCCCTCTGCTGTTTCGACCAAGGCACTGGTCGAGTCCGGTAGTCAAGCTGATACCGAGCGTGAGACGGTGCTGGGCAAACGGCCTCGCACTGAGCATGGTGCGGTCGTCTGGAAACGTGGGCGCGATAGCTATCTTCCTCTCGACCCCCTTGCTCCAAGGCCGACATCCCTGCTGACCGCTTCCGTGAACGAAGTGTCCGACCGCCTTGAGAGCACCCTTCTCGAGGACGATCGCAAAAGGCGTGGCCCCACACTGACCGAATTCGGGGACCAATTTGTTCAGTGGCTTGCCCAGGTATTACTTTCTTCACCTTTGCCCGCGCTCTTCTTTTCACTCCACCTGTCACGCAGGAATTAAGTTGTGTTCTTTTTATCGATCCCAGGGTCTGGTCCAATTTCTACCGACAGCACGAGAGGCTCGAGACAGCTCTGGGAAGTCCATAAAAAGTCTCGAGAGTACCCTTTGCTTCTTGCAGGATAAGAACTCATCCCTCCTGCAGCACAATATTAAACTCCGTGAGGCCCAGGCTGGACAGAAGGCCGAGTTTGAAGTCAAGGTTAAATCCCTTGATGAAGAGCTCGGCTCCAAGAATAAAGTCCTTGCGGAGTATGAGGCCTCTCTTGCTGTGAAAGAGGTTGCGGTGGCCGAGAAAGAGGCCGCTCTGAAGGAGAAGGATATTGCACTCGAGCAAGAACGAGCGGCCCGAGCGCAAGCTGAAGCTGCTCGAGCACAAGCGGAGGCTGCTCTTGCGCAGGCAGAGGCTGCTCGAGTTCAAGCGGAGGCTGCTCGGGCGGAATTGGAGGCTACCCTGACCAAAGAGAGGGCTGCCCAGGCTACTCAATGTAAACGCTACGCTGATGCTGCGGCCCTTCGTGCTCGGCAGATGATGTGGGGCACAACCACTGGGCAGCTTTTCCTCCGGGAGTTCCGTGAGCAAGTGGTGGCCGAGTATGTGCGGTCCCCTCCCTTTTTGAAGGAGGTGCAGGATTTTGGGGTGGACTGCTTTCAGTTCGCTCTATAGAAGGCTGGCGAGCAGATCGCCGAGGACGATTTCGAGCAGATCGATCCCATGGCTATCTGGGAGGCCTTGCCCAAGGTTCCTTCCAATTTCCAGGGCGATCCTAGCTTACCTCTCGAGCATGAGTGGTGGTCTGGGCTGCTCTGAAGGACTCTGGCTCGATCGGACATTCTGAAGAAAACATATGCTCTGCCCGATGATCTTGTTCCTCCTGCCTCGATGCTGGCCGTGCTGACCGAGTCTATACGCCAACGTCCGCTTAACGAGGCTTGTGACTCGACCTCCGGAACTGGCCATCCGCTCGATTCATCCGCCCATCAGAGCAATGCTGACTCAGCCGCCGCTCCTCCCCCTTAGTGTAGTATTATGTTTCCCAATTTTCAAACTTATGTAATGTATACTTTTCTCGATATTCTTGAAATAAATATGTTTTGGTTGGTTTATTTCTATCTTTTCATATGTTGGTGATGATCTGCTTTGGTATGTTTGTGTGATTTGTTGGCTAAGTAGCCTAGAGGAGCTTCTATGCCGTTAACATATTTTCCTTCTTGTGACCTGTACTTTCCGTGTAATTGTGTGTTTTGAACATATGCTCTCCGTATTTCCATCATAACGGGCTTTCCGCTTTGAACGCATGCCCACCTTCAAAGAGGTGGTCGTTATATACGACCATCCAGCCTCATGACCTTAATCGTGATGGATTTTTTCCTTCGAACGCATGCCCACCCTCGAAGGGGTGGTCGTTACATATGACCATCCAGCCTCATGGCCTTAATCGTGATGGCTTTGTTGTTCGAGCGCATTCCCACCTTCAAAGAGATGGTCGTTACATACGACCATCCAGCCTCATGGCCTTAATCGTGATGGATTTTTTCCTTCGAATGCATGCCCACCCTCAAAGGGGTGGTCGTTACATACGACCATCCAGCCTCATGACCTTAATCGTGATGGCTTTGTTGCTCGAGCGCATGCCCACCTTCAAAGAGGTGGTCGTTACATACGACCATCCAGCCTCATGGCCTTAATCGTGATGGATTTTTTCCTTCGAACGTATGCCCACCCTCAAAGGGGTGGTCGTTACATACGACCATCCAGCCTCATGGCCTTAATCGTGATGGCTTTGTTGCTCGAGCGCATGCCCACCTTCAAAGAGGTGGTCGTTACATACGACCATCCAGCCTCATGGCCTTAATCGTGATGGATTTTTTCCTTCGAACGCATGCCCACCCTCGAAGGGTGGTCGTTACATACAACCATCCAGCCTCATGGCCTTAATCATGATGGATTTTTTCTCTTGAAACGCATGCCCACCCTCGAAGGGGTGGTCGTTACATACGACCATCCAGCCTCATGGCCTTAATCATGATGGATTTTTTATTTTGAAACGCATGCCCACCCTCGAAGGGGTGTTCGTTACATATGACCATCCAGCCTCATGGCCTTAATCGTGATGGATTTTTTGCTCGAGCGCATGCCCACCTTCAAAGAGGTGGTCGTTACATACGACCATCCAGCCTCATGGCCTTAATCATGATGGATTTCTCCATATTCAGCCTGTCATCAAGGTTAATCCAAGAATATCGACTATTCATAAAGTAAATTTGGTAAACAGTAATTTGCAGAAACTTCAATACGCCCCTTCATTCATCATCGATCGGAGCAATTCATTACATTGGCGGTGGTAAATAAGAAAGAAAAATTTTTTTAAGCATAATACTTCTTTAAATTAGCCACATTCCATGACCTGGCTAGAGATCTTCCTTCAGCATCTTTTAAAGAGTAGGCTCCTCCCGCGTGGACCTTTTCGACCAGGTATGGTCCTTCCCAGTTAGGCTCTAATTTCCCGACATGTTTCAGTACATCGACCCTCTTCCACACCAAGTCACCCACTTGAAATCTCCGCATTTTCACTTTTCTGTCGTGCGCTGCTCTCATCCTTTGCTTGTACGTCTCGACTCTGATTGTTGCCCTTTCTCTAAGCTCTTCAATTGTGTCGAGCGCTGCCAGCATCAGGTGTTCATTCTGTTCTCGATCATATGCGCTCGACCTTTGGGACTGAACCTCTACCTCAATCGGTAACAGGGCCTCCATGCCATATACCATGCTAAACGGTGTTTCTCCGGTGGTCGATCGGGGTGTTGTTCTGTATGCCCATAGCACCAAAGTAAGCTCATCTACTCACGCTCCCGATGCCTTCTCCAATCTTGTTTTCAGTCCGTTCAGTATGATTCTATTGGTTACCTCAACTTGTCCATTGGCCTGCGGGTGTGCGACCGAAGCAAAGTGTTGGTCGATTTTCATGTCCTCACACCATGCTCGGATCCGCTTACCGTTGAACTGGGTCCCGTTGTCTGACACCAACACCTTGGGAACTCCAAATCTGCAACATATGTTATCATATAAGAAATGTGTCAATTTCTCCTCCGTGATCTTTGCCAGAGGCTCGGCCTCCACCCACTTCGTGAAGTAATCGACTGCCACAATCAAAAACTTTCTTTGTCCAGTTCCTTGGGGCATGGGTCCAACCAGGTCGATTCCCCATTGAGCAAACGGGATGGGAGAACTCATCGTCGTCATAGCTTCGGCCGGCTGGTGAATGAGTGGGCCATGCTTCTGGCATTGCAAACATTTCCGCACCATCTCTTTGGCATCTCCTCTCATCCTTGGCCAGAAGTATCCTGCTCGTAGGGCCTTTGCCACCAAGGAGCCTGCCCTGCTGTGGTCGCTGCAGCAGCCCCCATGAATCTCTCTCAACACATATCGTCCCTCTTCTCTGCCTACACATCGCAAGTGAGGACCCGCGTGTGACCTTTTATATAGGATCCCTCCATGCTCAAAGAATCTTCTTATCGCTTTAACAGCTCCTCCCTTCAATTCTTTCATTATCGGTGCCCTCCAATCCTCCGCCTCTTCTATCTCGACCACTTCCTTCTCGACCACGCTCTTCTCCATGTGCAGCAAGGTCACACCTCTGCTCTTGCAGTCCACCAGACTTTGTGCCATTTTAGCCAACAGGTCTGCTCGACCATTTTCTCCTCGAGGTATCTGGATTAATTCGAAAGAATCAAACTCTCCCTGCAGTTTCTTTATCCCCTCCACATACTTCATCATCCTTTCCTCACGGATCTCGAACCCCTCCTGGAATTGGCCCACGACCAACTGCGAGTCTGAAGGCACCTGCACTGCTCGAGCTCCGCCACTTAAGGCCAGTATGAGTCCTTTAATGACCGCTTCGTATTCCGCTTCATTGTTTGATATCTGGTAGGCCACCTTAATTGCAAACTCCAAACTATCGCCCCTTGGCGATATAAGCACGATGCCTAGGCCACCTCCAACCCTCGACACCGATCCATCTGCAAACACTTGCCATACCCCCTCGAGCTCCTCGCCTTTCTTCGTCCCCTCCTGAATAAAATCAGCCAACGCTTGGGCTTTAATTGCTCTCCTTGGCTCGTAGATAATTGTGTATTCACTTAGCTCGACCGCCCATTTAACTAACCGCCCCGACACGGAGGGTCGGCCCAAAGTTTCTCCCAATGACATGTTCGTTCGGACCCTCACCCTATGCTCCAAGAAATATGGTCTCAGCTTCCTTACAGTCACCACCACTGCCAAGGCCCCCTTTTCGATCTCTGAGTACCTCCTTTCCGCCCCTTGCATCACCTTACTTATGTAGTAAATAGGAAACTGGGCTGCTCCTTCCTCCCGCAACAACACAGAGCTTACTGCCGCCTCTCCGATGGATACGTATAACACCAAGTCCTCCCCTTGCACCGGCTTTGCTAATAACGGCAAATCAACCAACATCCTCTTCAACTCCTCAAACGCTCTCTGCGCTTCTTCCGTCCATTGAAATTTTGAGCTCTTCCGGAGTGTCTTAAATAAGGGCCCACTCTTCTCGGCCACCTTGGAAATAAAACGACTCAGTCCTGCTATTCGACCAGTTAAAATCTACACCTCCTTCACCTTCGTTGGGGGCTGCATCTCGATTACCGCCCTCACTTTCTCTAGGTTGACCTCGATCCCCCTCCTTGTGACCATATAGCCCAAGAATTTTCCAGATTTAACCCCGATCGAGCACTTAGCGGGATTCAGCTTCATGCCATACTTCCGAAGGGTCATGAATGTTTCTTTCAAGTCGTTCACATGGTCAATTTCCTCTTTCCTCTTCACCAGCATATCATCCACATACACCTCCATGTTTCTTCATAGCTGCTCCTTAAAGATTTTATCCACCAACCTCTGATACGTCGCCCCCGCATTCTTCAGACCGAAGGGCATCACCATATAGCAGTATGTTCCACGACTTGTCACAAAGCTGACCCTCTTCCAGTCCTCGCGAGCCAGCGGGATCTGATGATACCCTTGGGATGCATCCATCAAACTAAGCAACTCACAACCTGCCGTGGAGTCGACCAGCTGGTCGATCCTGGGAAGCGGATATAAATCCTTCGGGCATGCTTTGTTTAAATCACGAAAATCAATGCACATCCTCCACTTCCCTTCCGCTTTCGACACCATCACCGTGTTTGAGAGCCATTCGGGGAACTGAATCTCTTTAATGTGTCGTGCTCCCAACAGCTTCTCGACTTCCTGCTTGATAATCTTATCCATCTCCGCCCCATGATGCCTTCTCTTCTGCTTCACCGGCCTCACGCTGAGGTCGATGTTCAGCCGATGCTCAATCACCTCCGCACTTATCCCCGTCAGCTCCTCTGCCGTGTAGGCAAAAATATCTGCGAACTCCCTCACCAACTGGATCACCCTCGACCGAACCGGCTCTTCCAAGTCCCTTCCTATCCTAAACTTTCTCCTTTCACACCCTTCAATCATCTGAACCTCCTCGACTTCCTCCCCAGGTTGGATATCCATTCTCTCATTGCCTTTCTCCACCTTTTCCTTCGACCTCGATCCCCATGGTCGATTAACCTCTTCCCCTCCTGACTCGGCCTGTCTTTTCGCCAATTGTCTGTTATTGCTGACTGTTGTTTGATAGCAACTTCTTGAAGTGAGCTGATCCCCGGCGACCTCCCCTACGTTTTCGCCCACCGGATATTTGATCGTCATGTGGTACGTGGATACGACCGCCTGGAATGCGTTCAAGCTCGTTCGTCGCATGATGATGGTATAGGATGACTCAGCGCCTACGACCACGAATCTCATCATGCACACCTTCCTCAGTTCTCCTGCTCACAATGCCACAGGCAGGCTGACTTCTCCCATCGGCATAACCTCTCCTCCATTAAAACCGTACAGCGCCGTGGTTACCGGTTTCAGGTCCATACCCAGCTCCCTGTTAATCTGTACAAAACAGTCATAAAACATCACATCTACCGAACTCCCGGTATCAATGAACACCCTCTTCACATCAAATCCTGCGACCTCTGCGGTTATCACCAAAGCATCATTATGTGGCAGGACCACTCCTTCGGCATCCTCCGCCTTAACACTTATCACCGGCATTCGGGCCGTAATACTCACCTCCTCCCTCTTCCTCTTCATTGTTCGAACGTGACCTTTCCTCGCATTTTTTGAGTCCCCGTCCGTCGGTCCTCCCGAGATCATGTATATCGTGCCTCTCTTCACCTTGCCTCCATCCCCTTCTCTTTCCCGCTCTCTACTTCCTCGCCTCCTCTTTCCCTCATCTCGTTTTCGACCATATCGACCGCCTCGCGCATCCTCATCATCATCTTCCTCACTCCTCTCAGCCGAGTTCTCTCGACACCTTCTCTTCTCCTTCCCCCTCACCTTGTCCTGATAAACAAACTCCTTGAGGTGTCCTGCCCGAATGAGGCGCTCAATTTCGTCCTTGAGGTGCCGACAATCCTCAGTAGTGTGGCCATAGTCTTTGTGGAAACGGCAATACCTCCTCGACTTCGGTTGGGTGGGCCCTTCGAACCTCGACCTGGGCCACGTCACGTCTTTCTCATCCATCCCTCTCTCCATAGCCATCAAAACCTCGGCTACCTTTGCGTTCAAGGGGGTGTAATCATGGAATCTCTTTCCTCCAGAGATAGGTCGATCCTTCCACCTGTCCTCTCGCCCTCGATCTTGTTTAGCTCGCCCCTCCCTCCTGGGCGAGGTTTTCCTCTTGGGCGACACCGCTTTTTCCTTCCTCGGCTCCCTTCGACCTAGCTCCTCAAGTTTGGCAAACTCCGCCTCAGTCTCTTCGAGATTGATATATTTTCTAAACCTCCTCAGTACTTCATCATACGTGTGGGCAGGGGTCTTAGCCAAAGAAGTTCTACACGGCCCCGCCAGCAAACTCTTTATCAATCCTCCCGCCTTGACCTCGTCGACCGCCGATGGGATCTCCAAACAAGCCTGATTATATCGAGCAACATACTTGCGCAATGACTCTTTCTCGCCTTGTCTCATCGCCATCAATGTCAAATACGTCTTCTCCTGAGCCACCGCGCTCGAATATTGATTTGTCAATTTTTCTGCAAAATCTCCAAAGTCCACTATCGAGCCAGGGGGGAGCTGTTGGAACCAGTCGAGCGCCCCTCCCCTAAGGGTCGATAAGAAAGCCCTGCAACTAACGGGATCAGTGTATCCATGCAACACAGCCATATTCTCAAACGTCCTTACGTGTCTCGACGGATCAGAGGTTCCATCGAACACCAGGTTGGTATCCTTGTAATTATTTGGCAAAGGCGCTGCCAGTATGTCCGCCGAGAAGGGATGTCCTCGAGCGCGCCTCTCTGCTCGACCATCCACCTTAGCCTGCAATTGGTGGAGCTGCTCCGCCATCCTCTCCATCTCCCGGTCATGTGCGGGCCCGCCTCCGCCATAGCTGGATTCATCCTCCTCCGCGTTTTGTCGTGACCCTGCAACAGTATTCGGCGCAGTCGTAGCCCGAGAAAGACTGTTTGTAACTTGTTGAACCGTCTGGGCCGCTGCCTCCGCCACCATTTGTTGCATCTCCTGCCTGGTCATCACCACCGGTTGGTCGGGGACCTGAACCGCTGCTCGCGGCGGTGCTCCTCCTTGGGCCGCAGCTCCTCCCTGTTGTTCTCCTGTCCCTCCTGGTTGCACTACTGCCAGATTTTGTGGTGGTGGTGGCGGCGGCGGCATCGCCGCCGCGTCTGCTGCACGGGCCTCCTGGGCATGGTTGAGGCCGGTATTTCCTCCGGGGATCGCTGTTGCCGCTCCTACACCTTGGAGCACCGGTGCGGGAGTAATCGGCGTCTGCGATGGGCCTGAAAATCCCGGAGGAGGACCTTGCCCCAATGGCCTGGTCGGCGTCCAAGCATCATCGAATGTTGACTGTAAATTTTTGGGAATTCCGTCCGCCATAGCTGAGCTTCAAGCACACCTTCTGCAACGAAAGTCCCACAGACGGCGCCAAATGGTAACACAAAACTCCTCGACCGACTGGAACTTGAGTAATCGCCTTCCTTCTCGCCGGTTGAACGTCGTGTACCTGCAAAGAACTCTCACACCGGAGGGGTTTTCCAGTGAAGAGCCTCCGATGCTTAAGTCAGTGTGTATTCAATCAATTCTCAAGGGTAAACAGAATGATCGTGTTGAAGAAGAAAGGCTCACCCCCTTTATATAGGGGTGAGATACCTGACCTAGGGCTGCCCGGATTTGATGAGTTGTCTGCCCTAGCTGCCCGTCCGTACACACCAAACGCGTGTGTCAGAGGCGGCCGTCTCCACTATCGCCTGCACCAATCCTCTTTGGACGCGTGTCCCCCTGCACATGGGGTAGGCTGTCAGAGGTGGTTATCGCTATCCACCACTGCTTTCTCGACACGTGTCCCCCTGCACATGGGGTAAATATTCTCCTGGAATTCTGTCAAAGGCTTCCTTCACGCGCCTATGACTAGGCCGAACAGCGTGGTGTTAAGTCCTCGGAATAATCGACCTGTTGAGGTAGAATAAGTTTCTTGATCGCGTATCTGGTCGAAGGATAGTTTGGTCGACAGCCTTGCTTGGTCGACTAGTTAATTGCTCGATTTCTTTGGCTTCCTCATAATATGACCTCCTCGACCGGTCAATAGACCGGCTCAGCCTCGTGGGTATAATATCCCATATCAAATACCTTCTGGTACAGAACCACTAGCAGTTTCATACGTTCTTTTATTAGAACTAGATTCTGCCTTTTCTTTCATAGGAAAAATATTCTCAAATAATATAACATTCCTTGACTCAATCGTGGTACCCACAAATACCTTGGAATTTTCTGATTTATGAACCAGAAATCTATACGCTGTACTATTGTACGCATATCCAATAAATACACAATCGACCGTCTTTGGCCCGATTCTCATTTGTTTGGGTTCAGGTACTGAAACCTTAGCTAAACATCCCCACACTTTCAGGTATTTATAAGACGGCTTACGATTTTTCCACATTTCGTAAGGAGTCTCATCTTTCCCTTTATGTGGTATTTTATTCAGGATATGATTTGCTGTTAAAACACCTTCCCCCACATGTTCTGTGGTAATCCAGAATTAATCAACATGGCATTGATCATTTCTTCTAAAGTTTGGTTTTTGCGTTCAGCAACACCGTTCGACTGTGGAGAATAGGGGGCTGTCGTTTGATGAATTATGCCATATTCAGAACATATTTGTTCAAAAGGAGATACATACTCCCCAACCCTATCACTTCAGATTATTTTAATCCTTTTGTCGAGTTGATTTTCAACTTCACTCTTATACATCTTAAACGCTTCCACAACCTCATCTTTGCTTCTTAACAAATATAAGTAGCAAAATCTTGTGCAATCATCGATAAAAGTTACAAAATACTTCTTACCGGTTCTTGTTTGCACACTTTTTATATCACATACATCAGTATGGATCAAGCCTAAAGGTTCAGTATTCCTTTTCACCGAGTGAAAGGTAACTTAGCCATTTTTGCTTCAATGCAAATTTCACATTTTGTATTTGTATCAACTTTAGAATTAGGAATTAATTCTAATTTTATCAACCATTTAATTGCATTTAGATTCACATGTCCTAATCTAATATGCCATAAATCAGAGCACTCCACGATATAAACAGAAGTAAAATTTTCATTACTAGTAGAAACGGTTAAACGGCTCACAGCCATTACATTCATTTTAAATAAACCTTCATCGAGATAGCCACGACCAAGGAACTTACCATACTTGCTAAGAATAAACTTTTTAGCTTCAAACACTAGCTTAAAACCATGCTCTACAAGAAGAGATTCTTGCAGATGTCTGGGACATGCAGAACATCCTTAAGCTTCAACTCCTTTCCAGAAGTTAGCTTCAGTACCACGATGCCAACTCCAGCCACATCAGACGAGGAGGAGTTGTCCATGTGGAGCTTTCGACCAGTTGAAGCAGTGTAGTTAGAAAACAACCCCTTGTTGGAACACACGTGGCGAGTGGAACCAGTACCAATGTACCACGCCTTGGGTTATCAACCAAATTGGCTTCAAACAACACAGCCGACATATCTATGTCGGTTAGTTCACCCGGCACAGGACCATGTTCAGCAACGAGGGCACTATTTGATGCCTTCTTTAGTGTAGCCTTTTTAGGCTTTCTGCAGTCCTTTGCCATATGATTCGGCTTTCCATAGTTGTGGAAATTTTCGGTAAATTTCCAAACTTTGGCTGGCTACTTTCCCTTGTTTTGGTTCTTCCTCTTGCTCGACTTGCCTTGCTCTAGCAAGTTGGCACAAGCTTCCATCATCGGGACTTTTCCTGATGACTTCTGGTTGTCCTCCTCGATACAAAGACAAACTATCAGATCTTCAAGACTCATCTCCTTTCTCTTGTGTTTGAGATAGTTCTTGAAGTCCTACCAGCCTAGCGGCAACTTTTCGATCACATCCGCTACTTGGAATGACTCGCTCAAAGTCATCCCTTCAGCATGGATATCGTGCAAGATAAGCTGGAATTCTTGCACTTGTGACACGACTGTCTTTGTGTCAACCATTTTGAAGTCAAGAAATTTGCCGACGACGAATTTTTTCGCCCAATCATCCTCGGTCTTGTACTTCTTCTCCAAGGCAGCCCAAAGCTCCTTGGCAGAACCAACAGTGTTGTACACATTGTACAACTCGTTACTAAACCCATTCAGGACATAGTTCCGGCAAAGGTAATCACCTTGCCCCCAAGCTTCATACGCAGCGCATAGTTCAGCGTTGGTTTCATTTTCAGCAACAAGTGGAGGATCGTCCTTCAGATATTTTGCCAAACCTAAGGTGGTTTGGTAGAAATACATCTTCTTGTGCCACCTTTTGAAGTCAAGCCCGTTAATTTTTTTGGGTTTTTCAGCAGTCGGGACTTGAACAGCAGGTACAGAATGATATTGCTGAACAGAGTTGTTGATCGGCTGCTGAGAGCTGGAACCTTCTCGAGTGGAAGCCATCAGTTTGGTAGGACAAGATATTCTTCTTGCGATTGTTGGATATTTTGATATAAAATATACGGGATTCCTATGAACTGATATGTATTTTTCAGTTCTTACAAATAATCTAAAAATAGAAAATTACAATTGAACTGAAAATAAATTACAACTAAAAAATATAACGGAAAGATTTTACTGAAGCGAGTAAAACTCTTTCTCAAGAAGAATACGCCCCGTGTGGCTGCTAATGGTTCCGGCGTAACTTCTCCAAAGATACAACGGCAAACGTCTCTAAATCTGTAGCACACCAGATTTACGAGCACCGGCAAACAGAAACGAAATCGAGAATTGAGCAATTAGAAATAAAAAGAATATTTTGAAATAAATAAATATATCACTTGTTTCATCTCTTTTGATATTTTTATATCCGATATTTAAACATATATTTTTCTTTCTTTCCTTTCTCTTTTTCTCTTCTTTTCTCTATATTTTCTTTGTATCTTTCTCTTTGGGGCGGGTGCCTATTTATAGGCAAATGTTAGCCACTTTGCTAACAAATTATAAATATTTTTTTTTTTAATTAATCAAGTGGACAATTTGAGCAATTGGGCAATTGGGATGGACAATTGAAGGCAGTGCAAGTTGGGCGGCACCGCCCCACCATTATTTTATTTATTTATTTATTTATTTTCCTGACAGATTGTTGGCGGCCGAAAATTTTGTGTGTGTGTGTGTGTGCGCGTGTGGAGGTGGGTGCGTGAGGTCAAAATGTGTGTTTGTGTGTGAGTGGGGGAGAAATAGTGAAATTAGGGTTGTATTTGGAGTGGGTTCCACTATTTGATGATTTATTGTGTAATGATTATAATGCCCTTAATAGGAGGTTAAATGTATAAATTTGACTTCAATATGACAATTTAATTACCAGATTGTCATAACATGTTTGACCGACATAATATTTTTTGACTTAATTTTGGCCATTGATTTGACGGATCCAAAGATACAAAACCATTCTAATTTATTTCAATATTCTTCTTTCACATATGATCCATTCTCTCTCTATAAATATTAGTAATCATCATGTGCACATGCACAGATATACATAAAATATTATAAGTAATATATGAAAATTTAATATTAAAATTCTAGATAACAACATATTTCATATTCAAAAATTGATCATTAGAAAAATAAAATAACAATTATTTATTATTATAAATAATCGTTATTATCATTAGATAATAACAATTGATTATTATTATTATTATTATTATTATTATTATTACAAAAATATTTGTTTACAATTTTTCATGAGATATAAAAGAAAAAGATAATGTTGATGTTAAAATAAATGATTTAAACAATTGCTTATAATTATATAATTTATATTAATTGTGAATTATTATTAGTTGGTATTAGCATTAACTATTATATAATATAATATCTATACATATATAATAAGCCATCCTATTTACTAATTTTAGTAGGTAGAAAAGTAAATGATAATTAATTCTTTCTATTTCCATCAATATCTTTTTTTAATTACTTATTACTTATTATTTATTTCTAATGATAAGATCGTTCAATAAGAAAAACTTCTTCAAAATTAAATCAGATTTGTTCTTATATTGAAGTGTTTTGTTGTGTAGAAAACTTTTTTTAATGCGTGCTGATGAGATCGGTAAAAAAAAATATTCCAAAATTAAATTATATTTTTTTAAACATTTTTCAATTAAAATCATATTTATTCCTAAATTGAAGTGTTTTGTTGTATGGAAAACCTTTTTTTAATGCGTGATGATAAGATCGGTAAACTTATTCAAAAATTAAATAAGATTTTTTAAACTTTTAATTATTTAGGCGTGATGATAAACAGATCGGTCAACAAAATAATTCTTCAAAAATTAAATCAGATTTGTTCCTAAATTTAAGTGTTTTGTTGTATGAATTTTTTGTTAAACCAATTATAAATTATAATGCGGTATGCGATATATATCCGATCTGATTTGTCCCTACATATAATGATCTGATATGATTTCCTTGACATTCTCTCTACATATTATCTCTACATATAATTCAATAATGCAACTATATATTATAAATCTCCAAATATTGAATCAGTGTGTTCCTATTTCAACCTCATGCGCAAAAGATTATCCCCAATCAGTGTGTCGTTCATAACAATGAATCAAATATTTGGCTTAACCAAACAAGTTAATAGGTCTAATAGACCTATGCTTAAAGTTGTTGTAAGAATGTTTCTCGAAGACTGGGGCAACACATACAAATCATATCTTGAGTTGGTTTTGCATAATAAAACTGTAAGCAAAATTATTTTTACTTCTTTTTTTAGAAATATCAAACATATATTTTCGTGTACATATAATATACATTTTTATGTTTTGAAAACATATTTTTTTTCATTGATTGTTTTTTCGTATATGTTTAGGTAAATCACACTACGGCATAACTACGGCCAATAAACTTTGTTGCCTTTAGAGAGAGAAATTTTAAGGAGGGCATGGTCATTTGCATAAAAAATTATCAAGTGGACAACAATATAAGAAAGTATCGTTTGACATCCGGTGATTTTAAGATCATGCTGCACGGGAACACTATGTTTTCAAAGTACAACTAATAGAAGGAGGTTGAAGATATTGGTTTGTGAGAATGACGAGTTGCCCAATAATCAAATTAATAATGTCGTGTACAAGGAGGTCTTTAATAATATATGATTGTTTTTTTGTCGAATATTATTTTATTGTACAATTTTCGTGAGTATTATAAAAATTTTATTGAATATTACATCTTATAATATAATATTCTCCAAATAAATATATCTCGTGCCTTGCACAGGTCACGTACTACATATACCCCGTACATTTTTCTTTATTCATGCATGTATATAATTTATAAGGCTGGATAAATGGCTGTAAAATTGTGCACCCCGTGCATCGCACGGGCTCTGTACTAATACATGATTACACTCCATAGGATGTATTAATGTGAAGTAAAAATATATTGATGATAAATTTTGTAACCGAAAATAGAGAGAAAAATTTAGAGGTTTTATTTATAAGGTTTTCTTAAATACCATAGCTAGTAATTCTCTCTCTCTCTCTCTATATATATATATATATATATATATATATATAT
>CACSLK010000214.1:7534163-7547150 GCA_902706635.1 Striga hermonthica
AATTAGGGCGTTCAAGAGCATGGGTAGGCATATAAAATTCAATGCCTTCAATTTATATTTAATTTACCCGCTTTGTTTAAATT
This sequence comes from Striga hermonthica, assembly GCA_902706635.1. Taxonomy (NCBI): domain Eukaryota; kingdom Viridiplantae; phylum Streptophyta; class Magnoliopsida; order Lamiales; family Orobanchaceae; genus Striga; species Striga hermonthica. The sequence continues at coordinate 7,534,247 of CACSLK010000214.1, forward strand.
ACATTATTTCTTCATAAACAAAAAGGGTGCAAATAACCTCATCAAAGGATATAACAAGGCTAATTGCTGGCGAAAATATTCCCGATATTGTGAAATTTCGCAATAGGTAAGCAAATTTGAATTATTATAATATTCAATATTCAATAGTTAATATATATATATATATATATATATATATATATATATATATTGGTGGATGATTAAGAAAATTTTATTTTATATATTATATAGGGTTGCGTCTGGGCCACTTAGAAGGGCCAGATTGATTTCAAAGAGCTTTGTTGTTGTGAAATCTGAACTTCAAGAATTAGCTGATGGGGATATTGTTGTTAGTTCTGTTGACTCACTATATGAGACTGCTGAGGTATTTGAAAATACAGTATTTTTATATACAATTAAATATGTGTTATTCTATTTGATGAAAACATTACCTAATTAGTACAATTGAACATGCAGGAAACCGATGTCTGTATTTGCGCTACAGTAGTCTCAATTATAGATGAGTGGTGGTACAACTCATGCAAAAGATGCAAAAGCAAAATGGAGGAAGTTAATGGGCAATTTAATTGCAGCAAATGTTCTCATAAATTTGGGATTTTCCGGTATTATAAATTACTAATATAATTCAAACAATGTTCACAATTTTATTAAGTAAATAATTACGGATTATTTTCCTAACTTAAATTTCATTCTATAGCTACAAGATTCACTTTGGTGTCCAAGATACTGCGGCACCAGACACTTTAATTGCATGGAACAATGAATGTGAACCTATAATTGGAAAGCCATGTGATGCATTGAGGCGTGAAATCATGCAAAAGGTATTCACTTAATTTTAATTATAGTATTTTAGATTGATTATGGGTACCAACAACTACATGATACTATTGTTGTCTCTATTGGGAAGAATTCAAATAGCATTGAACTGCCCGAGGAAATAGACAATATGATTCACAAATCATATCTCTTCAAGGTGCACATTAGAGCAAACAGGCGTAAATTCGGGGATGGTGAAGCAGCCTTTTCTGTTGTAAGGATGATTGGTGATAAAAATTTGGTATCGATAACTGGCAAAGAAGTAAGTTTAACAAACTAAAAATTTAATCCTGCTGCTAATTACTATTATGTAATATGAATTTACACTTACTTTTTCTACAATTTTATAAGAATCGGATTTCTTGACTCTTCTTCAACGTGAAGAGGCAAAGGGCAAGGTAAAACAGAGTTTATGGAATTTATTTCTTATCTTCAATACATCATATATTTAATTTCAATAATTATATTTGGACCTTATAAATTAACTGATAGGACTGCAATGAAGAAGAAGAAGTGTCAACCCCTGTGAAGACTCGCAAAGGTAAAGAGAAGGTCGGTGACAGTTCTAATGCAAAGAGAAATCTAATGGAGATAATTGAAGATGAGGCAGGATTTGTTGCCCAGTCAGCCATTGCCATCAAGGGCAAAGAAAAAGTGACCGAGCAAGATGATGAAATGAAGGACAACTTTGATGAAGAATAGTTTGATGGTTAATGAATTTTATTATTATATTAGGATTTCATTTGCTTTGAATATTTTTGTTTAATAAGTTGGCATCGCCAACAAGAGTAATTTAGGATTTATTATTTGAAATTGTTCTTAGGGTTTATTATTGTACGGTTTAAGGCTTTATTATGGATTATGAATATTCAAATTGTTTTATTTCAAATTCTGATATTAATGGTTATTAATATAATTGATCATACAGTGTTTTTCAAGTTAAAGTATTTAATTTAATGCTGAGTACATACCAGTACTAAAACATATAAATGAAAAAAATAAAGTACAAAAATAATTTACAACCACTCACCACTTTAGATTAGCAAATCTAAATAAAACAGAATCTTACCAAGTAGATCAGAAATATATAACAGATTCTTACCTTCATGATTCAGTAATAAAAATAGAATTTAATAACGGAAGGATATAAAGCAACAAACCGATTCTTACCTTCATGACTGATATAATCTATCTATATATTAAAAGAATAATCTTTTAAAGATTCTCGCCAATTTTTCCCGCCAATATATGTATATATAATCATCCCCCAATTTCATTAACAGTGTTTTAAAAATTAGCAATTGTATTTCCGTTTTTTTGGTAGATAGGGTAGTCAACGGCTGATTTATTTTGGTAGATAGGGTAGTCAACAACTGATTTATTGGGAAGATAGGGTAACAAATCGGCTGATTTATTGGGTAGAATTCGCTATTCTCTTTCCTGTTTTTTGGTATCAAAATAAATATTTGTAATTATTTCTGCTATCAAAATTAAGAATTTTCAAATTGTGTGTAATCAAATATTTTTAGATGGGACACCATAAATTCGGTATGATTTTATTAAATTAGACTTATAATATTTTAGATACATAAAACAATTTTTTTAGACATTTTTTACATATTCGTCTATATATATACATATACACATACAAATAATTGATGTTACATTTAAATATATGTAGACATGTTTTATTTACAGAATAGCCTGGAATTTTTTTTTTATACAATGTTAAATTCAAATGTTTTTAGGTATTTTTTTCTTCTAAAATTATTTAGAAAAGTTGTAGGTGATTTCATATCTTTCAAAAATAATATAAAAGAATTTGAATACTATTACATATACTAAAATAACATTTTAGGTGTTCTTAATATTAAACATACAAATTTTATATTCTCTTACAAAATAATGTAAATTTTATATTCTATTATACAAAATAATTTTACATTGTTTGACCCCGAATCTTTAATTAAAATTATTAATAAGTATTGTTTATTCTCCTCTTTGATTTATAATTATTAAGTATTGTTTATTCTCTTCTTTAATTTATAATTATTATTTTTTATTCCTCTTTTTAAATAAGATCAATAGTAATTTCCACTTCCACCATTGAGTGACTCAAACTCGAGATTTATTTATAATATTGTTAATTTAATATTGTTCTCGTGCATCGCACGGGGTGTACACTAGTATATAGAATCATTGGAAGATAATAAAGCATCAATTCTATTGAAGACTATATTATGAAGCATACTAAAGTTATTATTTTTCATATAAAACACCGCATCCAATTATTGCATCAAATAACATAATCTTAGCAAGTAGATCGGAAATATAAAACAAATTCTTACCTTCATGATTCAGAAATAAAAATAGAATTTAATAATGGAAAGATATAAAACAACAATTCATAAATCAAAACAGATTCTTACCTTCATGATTATGATATAATATATAAAATCATTGGAAGATAATAAAACGTCAATTCTATTGAAGACTTTTTTATAAAGCATACTAAAGTAATTATTTTTCATATAAACACTGCATCCAATTATTGCACCAAATATAAATAACTAGCATGACCATTTGTATGTTCATATAGCGTAAACATAAACATTTATATCATTCAAACAATTAAGTTGGCAAAATAAATAGAGTTAGGCATTTTAACAAGATAAGGTACAGGAAATGAAAACTAACAGATAGAAATACTAACACGTGATAACAAGAGCCATATCATTTAACCAGATAAGTAACATGAAATCCTAATTTATCTAAAACACCTAAAATATAGATATCTAATATATTTATTCCAACATCACCTACACTCCTACACAACAAACTTTCGCAGGTCATAATTTTTTTGAAAAGAATTCCCCTTCAGATTGGTTTTTTTTCCTTCATTTCATATATAGATATATCTAATCTATGCATGAATTTCTGTTATGCAGACTGGTAAAGAATTGACGTCTTAGTAAAACAGTGGAAACACGATTGGTGAAAGAAGCAATATAAGCATTCAAGTTATGATGAACAAATATGTTGAGTGCAGCAAAGAAGCAGAAGCTGTTCACAAAACCATTGCAAAACATAGAATGTATGAGAACAAAAAAGGTACACATCAAAATTTACCTTCTTACCTACATGATTGTAGCAGAACTGTGAGCTTTTAAGGTTTATGTTATCTGTTGTCATCATGCTCAGAGATGGAAATCGTACAAAAAAAAAGTAATTGAAGTTAGAGATATGAGTATAGAGTTACATGACTATATTTGTCAAGTATTGCTGTAAAAGAGTACCTTTTTTGTGAAATCAGCTTGAATCTGTTTGACATGTTTCTCCTTTCATATGTAATGCTCCAAATCAATTCAACAAAACAAAAAATAAAGAAAAAATTGCAATTATATTTTGGATAGAATATGAAATTGTTAATAAAATTAGATGAAATATATCAAATAAAAGTACAAACTTACCTTTTTAATTTATAGCAATTCAATCCTCCGATTAGCACCTTTGACATCCCAGTTTGCAACCCAATATAAGCTCCAACATACATTAAGAAAGTATTAGTTAGATAACAATGGCATTAACATAAAACTGAAGATTATCCTTCTAGAGTAGGAACATTTGATACTTTCTTACTTACATTTGTAATATACAGCAATTCAATACTCCTGTTAAGCACATTTGACATCCCAGCTTGCAAACCATTTTGTTCCAGCATACGTTAAGAAAATATTAGTTAGATAAAAAACTTTAGTTTACAGTAGGAACATTTACATAATGTATGCAAAAATAGACAATCAGTGATAACTCTAACAAGGTTGAAAAACGGGGTAACCATATTGCAAATAATACTATAGTTTAAAACTATTATCTTAGACATCCATGTTTGCTATCCAATATTTCTGCTTTGACATTTTTATACAATAACAATGTCATGATCATAAAACTTTAGTTAATCTTTATACAATAGGTACATGTACAACCAAAAAGGGATGTAAAGAACATGTATAACATAATCCAAGCTCATTAGTATAGTAAGTATAGTTAATATAAAAACAAAGAATATGTAGAACAACCAAAACCATGTAAAGATTATTGTTCAGATTAATGTATGTACAGATTAATGTTCATTCAGAAGTATAATCAACTAACAAAATGTATATGAGGCCCGAGATTGTTTACAAACTTCAATATATTTTGACCTTTCAACTGAACATACACAACAATAACAATAATACTTAATCTTTGTTGCAATTAAGCTATTCTCAATGACTATCACATGTATCTACAGCATAATGAAACTTTAAGCATCTTAGCACTTAAAACAAGTTACACAGGATGATGAACTATAACTAAATGTGAGGAAGTAATAATTACCTTAATATGTTATGGTGAGCTCCAGTGTGTTAGAACAGCTTCCATTTCAAAATTGTTCAATAAATTGAAAAAAATGAAAAAAAAAAAGAACAAAAATCATTCAAATGACGGTAAAATTTTGTAAAGCAATTTGTTATTGTGTAAACCAATGACATCCTTTCTGGCATTCATATTCGATCTAATTTTTATAGATCTCGAGTTGCATCCAAAAATTACACCAGATCCATCATAATCACAACAAAAAGTAACATAAAATTGTCGAAAAATAAAATACTTCCTTTTTGATTTTTTATTTTTCGATCAAGATTTAAAGAATCTCGCATTGATTCTCAAAATTACACCAGATCCAACAATAATACACCAAAATCAACATAATGGAAACCAAAATCAAGATGAATTTTTTCAGATTTTCACATTTTCTTCAAAATCGAGCTCAGATCTTAAAATAAATAATAATAACGAATGAATTCATTTTAGGTCTCATTTTTTTTACTTCAAATCGAAATAAATCTAGCAGATTCGTATATAAAACAAAGTTAATTTTCTCGATTTTTCATGATTTCTTCAAAATTGAGCTAAGAAGATACTAAAATAAATAATAATAACGAAGTACGTCCTTTCCGGTTTCATTTTTTTCGACATGAAATCGAAAATATCCACCAGATCCGTAAAAAAAGCATAATGAATTCTCTCAGAATTTCAATTTTTCTTCAAAATCGAGCTCAGATCTTAAAAAAAAAGTTCAAACAAAACCAAAAACAAGTAATTTAAAAAAAAACCGATGTATGTGTAACAAACAAACCCTGATTTAGCAGTTTCAACCATCTTTTTAAACATACATATACGAATTACAACATGTGTAATTGAAATGTTTAGAAGATCTGTTGAATTTCTGCAGAACAAAATAATAATGAAAAATGGTAGATGAACCGACAGAAATGAGGAGAGAAAGAGGAGAGAAACGCGTGTCGGTAAAAGAAAAAATGATAATGGAAACCCTACGTTATCGGAAATGTTAGCTATTTATAGTTGTAAACTTCGTTTTATGTCTGTTAGATCGATTCAACAAATGTTGGTCGTTCGATCTTTGTTTATGTTGGATAGCAATAAATTACGTTTATTGGGCCAAATTCGGTACCCGAGTTAATGGAATCAGATATTTCAAACAATACTTTAAATACTCTACATCCAATTTAGGCCAAATTCTATTGGTAACAATTGTTAATTTATCCACTTTGTGACAACCAATGTTTTTTTTTTTTTGGGCAAAGAAAAATTATATTAATGAGCTTAGTATATATGTTTGGGAAAATAATACAATGCTTTAAATATTTTGCCTCCAATTAAAACATTATTTTTTTATGTTCAATAAAACTTATTATTATTAATATTATATTATTATTAATATTATTATTATTATCATTATTATTAGTAAACATTAAACATAATGTTTATTCTATTTCGTTATAATTGTAGATAAAGACAACACATCTCCCGTGAATGGATCCTCTTTTACTGTCCTGCAAAACACAAATAGAATTGATGTGTCGTCCGATGTTCTGAATGGTATGTTTTTCACTTATTTAAATTATTACTTTATAATTATACATAAAAAATGATTTTGTTTAAAATTTTATTTAATTTCATATATATGTTGAAACTAATTTTTGTAATAGGTGAACATATTGGTCATAGATCTGCATTGCACGTTGGTTGCAATAATGCACCACAAAACATTGTTATCTATCTCACAAGTGAAGACGACCTTGAAATGAATATCGTAACTTCTTCAACTATCAGGACCCCTGTTCTTAATGGTTTCACTAATTATGAAAACATACAGTCGAGTACACATAAACGAAAACGTGGTCGTCCTAGAAAAACACCGTTAAGAACGTCAGACTTATCTGGTGAGTTTAATCATTTTGTATATAATTTATAATATATAAAGTATTTGGTTAAATATATGTTTTATACTATTTACACATTTTAATATTTTATTTTATACTTCGTGTGTTATATAGAGTATTAAAAATTATTTATGTACAGGTTCAAACATAAAGAGTGCGCAAGGACGTAATTTAGACACACAATCACCTTGCAGTATGGTGATTAATTTACGTGAATCACCGCTCTCTGACATAACAAATGGTGAGTAATGGTCACTAATGTATTTTGATCTTTAGCATATTTTTTATAAAATATCTACTGTTATACATTATATTATGTGAATAAATATTAAATATTTTAAATTATATATACTCTTTTTTTTATCAGGAAAGCGTAAGAATCGTATAATACCCTCCCAAAATCCCAGTAGTAATGCGACCAATAGCAACCTTATAGACCTCACAAGTGATGACGAACACATTAACACCGACTCAAGGGCTCCAACTATAACTGCAAGCTCTGTTGTTAAACTCATACATGATACTCTCAATCAACCTACTACAGTAAAACGGAAACGTGGCCGTCCTAGGAAAACAACAGTAACATCGTCGGTGGTGTATGGTAAGTTTTAATATGTACTTTTAATATACAAATATATCTATATATATACAAGTAAGTATATGTTATTTCATTTATTCTTCTTGAATAACATTTACAGAATATTGGAACATGGGAGATGCAAGTTTTCGTTGTATGTATTGTGGTTCGATGTTTTGGTATGAGGAGAGGAAAGCTTATTATCAAAATGCAGTTGTCCCTGAGTACACTGGTTGTTGCATTAATGGCAAAATTCAACTACCTTTTTTGCAAAATCCTCCCCAATTTTTACAAGACTTGCTTCGTGGAGATGGCGAGTTGAGCAAACATTTTAGAGAGAACATACGTTCTTACAATAGCATGTTCGGTTTTACATCTTTGGGTGGGAAGATTGATTTAGATATCATAAGGGGACCGGTCCACCAGTGTTTTCTTTGCATGGACAGAATTATCATCTTATCGGTAGTTTGCTTCCTTCTGAAGGTGCATCCCGAAGTTCGCACAATTATATATATATGATACGGAGAATGAAGTTTCAAACAGAATGAATTCCGTGAGGTATGAATTCACTCTACTTGATATTCAACATTTTTGTAAATATTTTCTATTTTTTTACTCATATATACTGTAAAAAATTTTATTTGTTATATAATGATAATTGTTATTAGTTTCTTGCAGGAACGGATCTGGCAATAATAATTTGCATGAGGAAATAGTTGTTGGTTTGAAACAAATGTTGGATCAACACAACGAACTGGTGAAATCATTTCGTATGGCTAGGGATAGAATGCAAGAGCATGGGGAATCAAATGTTCGAGTCCGTTTGATTGATAGGAGATATAAAGATGCTAGACGATATAATTTGCCTACGAGTTCAGAAGTTGCTGCATTGGTTGTTGGTGATTTTGACCTGGCAATGGGTGAAAGGGACATATTGGTCGAAACTATGAACGGTCATCTTCAGCGAATAAATGAACCTAATGCTTCCTATTTGGCATTACAATATCCTCTTTTGTTGCCTTATGGTGAGGATGGGTATCGAGAGGACATACCGTTTCGGGAAGGCACGAAGGTAAAGAAAGGAGGGCAGAAATATGTCAGTGTACGAGAGTACTTTGCATTTAGAATGCATGATCGAGAACATGAAGCATCGACTATTGTTTCATCAAGAAGATTGTATCATTAGTTTATTGTCGATGCTTATACCATGGTAGAATCTGCGAGGTTGCGGTATATACGTCTCAATCAAAAGACGCTCCGTTGTGATTTGTACAATGGTGTGGCTGAGGCCGTTCTCCGTGGTGACACTGATCCAAGATCAATAGGAAAAAGAATAATTCTTCCCTCATCCTTCATTGGTGGTGCTCGCAACATGATTGAAAACTATCAAGATACAATGGCAATTTGTAGATGGGCTGGGTACCCTGATTTGTTATAACACTTACCTGTAATCCCAAATGGCTAGAAATATTGCGTTATCTCGAGCCAAAAAATTTGAGACCCGAGGATCGACCAGATATTGTCTGTAGGGTCTTTCGAGCGAAACTTAAGGAATTGATTAGAGATTTTTCTCAAAAGGAAATCTTTGGGAAGGTTGTAGTAGGTGAGCCATTTGATAATGGTAATATAATTGTGACGACATACTTATTAATCATTTACAAAATATACATTTGGCATTTATTTAATATTATATAATAATATTAACTACAAATTTATGTTGCAGTTATATACACGATCGAGTTCCAAAAACGTGGATTACCTCATGCTCATATACTGCTCTTCCTTGCTAAGGAGGCCAAATTTCTCGACCCATCGGACATAGATAGAACCATATATGTAGAGATACCAGATGAATCGTCCGATCCTCTATATTACGAGGCAGTAAAGGAGCATATGATTCATGGTCCGTGTGGCCTGGCAAACAAAAACTCGCCCTGTTTGTTGGATGGCAAATGTACTAAAAAATTTCCAAAGAAGTTCGTTGATTCCACAACTGTTGACGATGACGGTTATCCACGATATAGACGTCGTGACAATGGAACATCTCTGGAAAAGAATGGTATTGTTGTTCACAATGGATATGTCGTGCCTCATAATCGTCATCTCCTTATGAAGTTTGGAGCGCATATTAATGTGGAGTGGTGCAATCAATCTCGATCTATAAAATACCTATTCAAATATGTTAACAAGGGTAATGATCGTGTGATTGCTTCATTCTATCAAACCTCTACTAAAGGGGATCTTGAAAGACCGTTCGATGAGATAAAAATATAACGATTGTCGGTACATTTCTGCGTGTGAGGCTGCATGGCTGTTGGGTAATGAGTTGCAGTACAAAAAACCTCCCGTTCAGCATTTGAACTTTCACTTGTTTGGAGAACAGAACCTTTTATTTGACGAAGATTTTGATCTTGAAGATGTTATCAACAAACCCACAGTTGATGAAAGTCAATTTCTTGCATGGTTCGATGCAAACAAAATGTACCCTCAGACAAGGGAACTAACGTATGTTGAGGCGCCCTCAAAATTTGTGTGGAATACAACAATCAGGCAATGGACTCCTCGAAAAAATTAGGACCAACCCTCTGTAGGCCGTTTACGATACGTACCTCCCGGCAGTGGAAATAATTACTACTTGAGATGTTTGCTCAATGTTGTGCGTGGGGAAACATGTCATGAGGACTACATGAAAGTCGGTGAAGTCCAGTATCTAACATATTGTGATGCTTGCTACGAGCGGGGTTTGTTGGAGGATGATCGAGAGTATATAGACGACATTACGGAAGGAAGTCAATGGGCTTCTGCAGACTCCCTTAGACGCATGTTTGCATCTTTGTTGGTGTCCGGTTCATTTGGAAGGCCCGAGGACGTTTGGACAAAGTGTTTGCCATTCATGTCGGATGATATTTTGTACAGACATCGTCGATTACACAATAACGATGGTAATGGATTACTTTTTATAATATGTTTAATCATAATTTGATTTTTATCTTTATATACAATGTTCTAATCGTGTTAATATTTTGTTATTTTTATGCATAAATAATTGCTTTATAGGTTTTAGGCTCATTGAAGAACAAATTAAGAACCTAGCCCTTGCTGAGATTGAGAATTTATTAAGACGTCGTGGGACAAGTCTTCGTGAATACGAGACTACGCCATTTCCGGATAGGGACAACATCTATCCAAGTTCGAATCGTCTAATTTTGAATAAATTGAATGACGATCGAAAGGCCCTCGCTGTTGAACATGAAATGCTTCATAATAAAATGACAACCGAACAAAGGAGTGTCTACTCAGGAATTATGTCTGCTGTTGAATCCGGCCTAGGAGGGCTCTTTTTGTATATGGTTATGGTGGAACCGGGAAGACGTTTCTGTGGAGGACTTTATCCGCTGGTTTGAGATCCAAAGGAGGTATAGTCTTATGTGTCGCATCCAGTGGAATAGCGTCTCTTTTGTTGCCTGGTGGATGAACAGCGCATTCTCGATTTGCTATACCATCGAATCCCCACCAGGAATCTACTTGCAACATTAATCAAGAAAGCCCTCTGGCAAAATTGATAATCCGTGCTTCTCTAATCATATGGGATGAAGCACCAATGATGCACAAACATTGTTTCGAAGTTGTACAGACATCACTGCAGGGAATTATGGGAGCAATTGATCCTTTGAACCTCAACAAACCGTTTGGTGGGAAGGCGGTTGTTTTTGGTGGAGATTTTTGACAAATCCTTCCTGTCATTCCAAAGGGTAGCCGTCAGTACATAGTCAATGCTGCCATTAATGCTTCTGACATATGGAGGACTTGTACTGTGCTTAGGCTTACAAAAAACATGCGTCTTCAAGGACTTGCTAATTCGGATTAACGTGATGAGCTTGCACAGTTTACAGATTGGATAGCCAACATCGGAGATGGAACTATCGGGGGGTCGAATGACGGGTGTACACTTATAGACATACCCGAAGACATTTTGTCTGATGATCCTATTGCTCAAATCGTTGAAAGCACATATCCAATGTATAAGGAGGCGCCTCGATCCAGGTTATTTGAAGGATAGGGCTATAATAGCGCTGACGTTGGATGTGGTCGAGTATATCAATAAGTACATGACATCATTGAATTTGTTGGATGGTCGTATATACTTGAGCTCTGATAGTACGCGGAAATCGGATTCCAATAATGATTTTTTGTCTGATCTCCATACGCCTGAGTTTTTTAACAGTATCAAGTGTTCCGGAATATCGAACCATGAGTTGTATTTGAAGATTGGAACTCCAGTCATGTTGTTGCGTAACATGGACCATTCTATGGGTTTGTGTAATGGGACACGATTGGTTGTGACAAAACTATCCACTCATATTCTTGAGTGTAAGATACTCACAGGAGATAATGCTGGTGATACGGTGTTGATTCCAAGAATGACCATAACTCCTTCTGATGTTAGAATTCCTTTCAAGTACCAGCGACGGCAATTTCCCATTATGGTTTCTTACGCCATGACTATAAACAAGAGTCAAGGACAATCTTTATCCCATGTTGCCTTATTTCTTAAGAAACCGGTGTTTAGTCATGGACAATTATATATTACTGTCTCCCGTGTCCCTAACTGAAAGGGTTTGAAAATCTTAATTTGTGGCGAAGATGATGTGTCAAATAATCAAACCAATAATGTCGTATATAGGGAAGTGTTCAATAATATATGATCTTTTTAGTTTAATTATATGTTTGTATGTCTATTCTTATGATCATGATCATTTTGTTAGTACACAATTTATTTTTAAAATATAATTGTAAACAAAAGAAAAAGTGATAATATCCCCGTGCATCGCACGGGTGATTACTAGTTAATTATAATGTAAGAAATAACTTATTAACTAAGTTTGACAATAAAAAACTGTAAAAAAAAAAGTATATTATTGTTGGAATAAATAATGAGATATGATTATTTATCCTTTATAGTCTATTTAATATTATAAAATTTAAAATTAAGTATTTAATTTTTTTATTGTACAACTAACAAAAAAGTGATAATAAAATAATAAAAATAAAATAAATTTAACCATTAATCAAAATTATAATAGATAATCTAATTAAAAAAAAACACGTAACTACTTTTATATTTATTATAAGTTATAAATATATATATGTGTATGTATTTATATATATACACGATTCAATGGTTGTGGGTAAACGGGTAAGGTAATCGGGTCGGGTAATG
>CACSLK010000214.1:7587845-7598387 GCA_902706635.1 Striga hermonthica
AATGGGGTAGCTATCTTTCGGGCATGCTTGATTCAAGTCTGAAAAATCTATACACAAACGCCAAAGGCCGGTGGCGGCTTTCTTGACCAAAACAGGATTTGATATCCACGTCAGGTACTTGGCTTCTTTGACAAATTTATTATCTATGAGCTTGTTTACTTTCTCTTCAAGAGCCTTCTGACGGTCGGGGCCGAATTTCCGACGTTTCTGAATAACAGGCTTGACAGTTTTGTCCAAATTCAAACGATGGCATGCTTTTTGCGGGTCAATTCCTTTCATATCCTCATGTTTCTAAGCGAACACATCGGAGTTCGACTGGAGAAATCGAATTAGATTTGATCGAATGGGTTCTTGCAGGTTGGCCCCAATACGCAGCGATTTCTGCTGAGCCGATCCGTCCACGTAAATGATTTCGATATCCTCAACTGGTTCTGCACGGACATGATAACCTCTATCCTTAAACTTCATCCGTGGATCCATATCTTCATGCATTTCTGCATCTTTCTCGTGAAAAGGTGATTCTTGATTGAGAACTTCAGTTGATGTTTCAGGTAAAGCCGACGTCATAGGGACGTCGGTATCAACAAGTGGCAAGTCGGTATCTGCTTGAGGCATGTCGGTATCTGGGATGAATTGATCAGTTCTTTCAACATCATGAATTGAATCATTCGGCTCAACGAAGTTATTAGCGCCTCGTTCTTCAATCATATGAAAGTTAGGCATGGTTGAGAGTAACATCAGACTTCGGGCTTCTCGTTGATCTCCGTAATGAGTGCCTTCCCCTTCAATGGTTGGGAATTTCAAAGCATAATGAAAAATCGACACAGCAGCGCGAAGTTTAGAAAGTGCAGTTCGTCCTATTACAGCATTATATTCGTTCTGGACATCCAGGACCTTGAAAGTTTCCATAATAATCTTGGACTTCGGCCCAAAGCCACCAAACCGAATAGGGAGCAATATTTCGCCAACAGGACAAGAAATGCTTCCATTGAAACCTTTAATCTGATCGTTACACGACCTAATGTCCGCTGGGTCCAAACCTAATTTCTTGAAGGTGCGGAGCATCAAAATGCTTGAGTAAGCTCCCGTGTCGACCAAAATTCGATGAACAGGGATCCCTCCAATCGGGGCGGTTATGATAAGAGCATCAGAATGAGGGTGAGCGAATAAATTAGCGTCTTCAATACTGAATGTGATAGGACAATTCCGTTTGTTGATGGTATCTCGAAGATCAACATTCATGACTCGTTTCTCGGCATTCTGTGCCTCCCGTGCATAGGCTTTGATTTTCCGTCGAGACGTATCTAACTGTTTGTTATTGGAGTTGACTCGAGGTATACAATGTGAAGAATCTACGGGATCACGTATTTTAGATTTCCTGCAGTTGTCAGTTGAGGCTCCGATATGGGTAGAAAACGTAAAAACTTCCTTATCGTTTGCACGAGCTCTTTTCTGGTTAGCAGGTCGGTTATCCTCATCTTCATCATCTGAAAGATCCAAGGGTCTTCCTTTCCGGCGGTTATCATAATTTCGGAACTTTTGAAGCTGGGGTTGTCCGATTAATCGTAAGAGTGCTGACAAAAGACCGAGACACTCATCGGTATTGTGTCCTGGCGACTTGTTGTACGCACAGTACCGAGTCTTGTCCAACTTGTCTTTAGGAGTTCTCACAGGCCTCGGGTCTGGTATAATTCCCTTTCCTTTCAGTTCTTCATATATGGTGGCTGCTCCGGCAGAATAAACGGCATGATAACCTATCCTGACATTGTCTGAATATTGATCACGAGCAGCTCGAGACTCTGGAGTATTTTCATATCCTTTAGAGGAGTTCCGAAATTGTGCTTTCCCAAAGTTCTTCTTGTTCTTCTTCTTAGCATCTGGTTCAGCCTTGCTTTCTTTCCCCGAGAAGTCGAAACTGGGAACCGACATGGATTCTTCGGCGATAATGAACTGTTGAGCTCGCACAAGAAATTCTTGAAACGTAGCAGGCTTATTCTGACACAAGGTCCAATGAAACATCGATTTGGGTTTCAATCCAGCAATAGCGGTTACTAGTAAGGTTTCAGGGTGACAGGGCTCCATGTTCTGAATTCGGTCGTTGAACCTAGCCACGTAGTCTTTAACGGTCTCGTCATCCTTTTGCACTATGTTGGTGATCGATTCTTTCGCGATGAGACAAACTTGAGCGCCGATGAAGTGTGATCGGAAAGCTGCACGTAACTGTTGCCATTTCCAAATTGAATGAGGTGGGAGAGTATAATACCATTTTTGGGCCCGTGGCCCCAGCGTAAGTGAGAACATCCGACACCTCAAAGCGTCTGAAGCACCATGTAAATCCATCCAGGACGTATAATGGCCTAAATGTGCATCTGGGTCTGATGTCCCATCATACTGCCGATTTGTGGGATTTTTACTTTAGCTGGAAGTGCCTCGGCGGTAAGTTCCAGAGCTAATGGAGAATCCACTTCAACGATGACATTTCCCAACGTCGCGACATGTCGGGGGGAATCTTCCTGTGACTTCTGTCGTGTCTCAAGTTCAGCTAAACGTTTACGAAGGGTTTCAATCTCCTCTGCACTATGCCTCGAAAGGTGATTTCACTCAATTTGGCGCCGCAAATCTTCGCAGGCATGAGGTGCTGATAAAGCGGGTCTTGGACGTGGCGAGACTCTCTGATGATGGGCAGAGTGACTTTCAGCAGTCATCTCATGTATAGGAGGCTGATTTGGAACTTCATTGTTCGTTACCGGATTAACAATTACATGGGCCTGCTCTTCTTGACGTGGAGAAGTATGATGAGGCTGCGACGTAGCATGTGATGTCGCCACACGCGTTTCATTGTCACGATGAGTGTGGGTTGGATGTTCTGTTGGGTTAGTAGTTAACGGCATCGACAGCGGTATTGTACTCGAATTCATAGGCATGGCTCGAGCTATTAGTGACGTTAAACCTTGGATAAAGTCCGGGTTTTGAAGAAAGGCCGTAGCATCCGCGACCGGAGGAGGTGGTGCTGCACGCCGTGGGGAGTGGTTAGTTGATTGGCTCTGGCCAGGATGATTCACGTAGTCTCGACCAGACTGCGACATGATAGTTTTGAGCGTGAAAATGGCTTAAAAGCGTAAGGTGACTTGAAAACACAGATCACCGCCCTTCTTCTAGCGCCAAACTGTTGTCAAAAGAGAATTAACAACACTATAATTAATGGAGGTTTGGATTAAAATCAGTATCAAGCAATAAAAGGCGTGTACGTCTTGTATGTTTTTGTAAAGAGCATGGAATTGTTTATGTGTTATTGTCTCAGAGTATGTATGTCGCTGGAGAATTGTTTTTTCTCCTTTTATATTTTTGGTACAACATTTATCTGAATAGTAATCATTACACTTGAAAAGTCAAAGGCGGCTCTTAGCCACTTCTCTTGAGAACTCGCCATTTGGACAAACGTAATGATGATTTTTGCTGAGTTGTCGCCGCCTTTCAGTGTCGAGGTGGCACATTATGGATATCGGTCCATCCAGTTATAACCGATATGCTGTATCCGACATGTTGTGACCGACATGAGATATCGGTTAAGTAGTGGAGATGTCGGTTCTTATTGAACTTCTTGTCATACAGTCGCCTTGAAGTCGGTGGATACACCATGCATTTGTACAGACCTTAATAATCCTCATACTGACCTTAATCGTCTGATCAATGTCGTTTAATTTGATTTACCGAAAATGATATCAACAAGGTGGCCCCCAGCATTAATGGTCGTCTGGACGGAAGACGGGCAATGATGCTGAAGTCCCAATGGAGAGTTGCTAACTTCTTGGATCAACATGACATGTCGGTTTCATTATCACTTTTCCGACATCTTCATACTTGGTAGAAATAACACTCACGAATTAAAACGATGCTTTTTATTGAGATTAATTGCACCGTTTAGTAATAGGGGTAACGGTCACTTAAAATAGGCCACGTAGCTGCTATTAAAAGGCACAATTTTCAAGAGCCGCGTCGACTCGCAAACCCAGAACGTGTGCTGCACGCGCCCATATTTCCATCGGTTCTCAACGGTCGTTTTTGAATCTAGGGTTTAGTATAAATAGAACTTCTTTCTTTGAGATCGATTTTACTCTCATCTTCTATCTGCAATCGTATTTTCTGCTTCCTTCGCAAATTAATTGTTTTCCAATCGTACTCAGAGCGTCCCAGATCTGCGAATTACTTTCTGTGGTAAGAAATCTTCATCGTATATTATTTATTTGCTTTAACTTTTCTTTCTTCTTTTCGACACCATGAGTGTATCTTGGGCATCTTCGGGTGACGACGAGTTGGACGTAATGATGATCAATATGGTCCACTCTGGGGAGTTGGAATTATTGTCTGAATATAACCGATGGTACCCGGTATTTGTTGAACAACTAAAGATCCGGTTGAATGACAGCGAGGGTGATAAAGCCGTGGAGGAAAACGCCGTTGATGACTCGAGATTTTAGAGACGACCTATTAGGAGATGGCCGAACCCTGAAATTACATCTCATGGCGAACCCAGTATTCTTACCGACGTCGATATCGTTATGCTGCGAGGTGAAATTCGAGTCCCGTCGTCGGTACATCTGTTTGCTCCATATCCAGGCGAGAGGATTACATGTCCTCCACCCAACTGTGTCGGTGTATTCGCTGAGAGCCTAAGATCAGGCTTGCGTTTCCCTCTGCCACGCATAATCACCGAATACTTACGGGACTGGGAGTTCCCGATATGTCAAATCGCTCCAAATTCGTGGAAACGAATTATCGGATTATTAGTATTGTTTGCCGAGAAGAATTGGGATCTGCCGTCGGCAAAGGACATGAGAAGCATGTTCACATTTCGAAAGAGCCCAGATAGACAAGTGTCGGACCCACTCCTCACTTCTTCCATTGTCGGTAAACCCCAACCGAGAGTCAAGGTCGGCGAATTAATAATAGAGGTTCCCGACACCTTACATGGCTTCCAGGAGGAATGGTTGTGGGTCGGCGGGGATTGACAATGCCCCGACTTCGCTAATGATCTTCTTGCTGATGGCACAAGCATTCCAATGGCTACCAAGTCTGGTTATTGTAAGTCGTTTATTGTTTCCTTTATTTCGAGTATTAATACTTTGTTTTTTGTCGCTAACAGGTGAACTTTTGTGACCTTGTAGCAAAACCAACCGGGAAGAGAGAGCCCAAGTTTGAAGGTTTACTATACGACCGAGTGGACAAGTTATTCGAAGTGTCCCACAACAAACGACGATATCAACGACTTGTGAAAGATTCCCGTTTGGAGTTAGCTGGTATGTCTCCTGGGGTTCTTGATTCTTCATTTTTACCAGGTTATCTTCTTCGTTTACTTCGTCTATCTCGTATCATTACTTGTGTTAACGACATCGTTCTAACTTTGAGGTTGCTGTAACAGTCTACTATCCGTTGCTGGGATACTTCGGTTTTGGAGATCCCGCAGAAGCTGAGGAGTATCGGAGACATAATCTGAACTTGGATTTAAAGAACAAAGTCGGAAAAAACAAGAATCTCCGATCAACTGAAATGGCTGGACGTATGAATCTTCTCAAAGCGTGGAAGAAAAATCCCAACCGATCTCAGATTGCTGTTGGTGAACCGTCATCAACAAGAGTAGAACCGACACCGGCGATCGTGAATGAGCCAACAGCTGCCGACGTCCCACCACTTGAAGTGGAACCACTGCAGCAAATAATGACGTCGGTTGATGAACCGGTGATCGAGCCAGAAGTCTCTCAAGAAGTTTTAGAGGAGTCCGACGTGCCAGTAGTTCACCGCCGCAAGAGATCCAGTGTATCTCATGTGGCAGAGAGAATGAAGAAAAGGCAAGATATCGGCGCCGGCAAGGATAAAGAGGAGGAACCCAAATTATTCTGAGGGATTCCTTCCTCAAAATAAATAAGAAGAAAGCGGCGGAGTTGACGCTGCCAGAAGGCGTATTCGACCCTTGGTTCCCGATGTTCCAGACGGTCGTGGAGCCAAAAATCACAAATAACCAACGATTGCCCGATGAGGCGGTCAAGGCGGCAAGGGTTCCATTGATGTCATGGGATCCGAAAACTCATGCGGGGATCGCGTCTCTGCCCGATGACCAGAAATTTAGCTATGACCGAGGTTGTTTGGGCCGGGCGCTTGTCAGCTTTATAGCGGCCGAGGATAGTTCTCAGAGCAGAGCTCATGAACTCGACGAGAAACAACACGAGTTGAGTTTGAAGGAAGGTGCCATAGCTTCTCGGGAAGATGAGAAGTCTCGCTATGAGGCGACCTTGTCAAAGAAACGCTGAGCTGCAGGCGACACTGACCGAGGTGAACGCCCTCAAAACCGAGAAAGAGAACTTGCTGTTAGCCCATGATCTTACGTCGGTTGAGTTAGCCAAAGTTGTTGAGGTGGCCAAAGAAAAGGACGAGCAGCTCACAAAGTTAAGAGCCGAACTTCAAGCTGTCCGTAAGGATCGATCCGATAAGGATGTTGAATTGATCCAAAGCCGTGAAGCTCATGAGGAGGCCATAAACAAACTCCGTCAAGAAATGGCTGCCACCGCTGAGCTCAAATTCCAGGAGGGTATTGAAGTCGGTAAGAAGTCGGTGGCTGAGTCCGACAATGCGCCTAATGCCAACGCGATGACAGAATGGGAGTTGGAGCTAAACGCCGCCTTGGCCTTGCGATGGGTTACTGACAGAGTAGACAGCGGCGTGTACACCATGGATGAGCTATGCATTTTTCTTCTTCACAAGATGGAAAAGCACGGTTTCAATCCTGAGATGAAGAACGCCCATATCCCAGCCGACCAGGACGAGAGAGACTTTTCTGAGCGACTCCTAAAACAGAAGGAAAGCTGGATGCTAGAGTTGGATATGGTGCCTTTGTCGGAGGAGCGGAAGGCGAAAATCAGGCGGTCATTTATCGACATGGTCCTTGAAGTAGAGAAGGCCAAGAAGCCTGAAATGGCCAACATATGCGTGGAGACAATCGCTGAGGCCTTTGTCACTGAAACATTTGAGGGCCTGTCAGATGAAGAGCTTCTCGGCGTGATTGTCGGTTATGCTGCGCGCAAGGTGGCGGAGGATGACGCCAAAGCTAAGGGATGGGTGATCGACCCAGTTCCTTCCGACGACGACCGTGTTTTGCATGAGGACGACGACATCGTCGTGATTAAAGAAAGCGACGTCGTCCGAGCGCTGGAAGAAAAGGAAGAAGACGTCATTCGGCGTTTGAGCCAAAGGTTAATTGACCACATGGATGGCGTTGACAAGAACAAGGCTGAGACTGAAAATCCTCAACTTTCCGGTGCAGGAGGGGTGTCATCGTCGGGGACCAAAGAAAGTTGATGTTTCTGGTGTTGTTTGTTTTTTTTGTTTTTTTGGGAATGTAGCAACAACATTTTGTTTTGAAATGAAATATAAATATTTTCTGAATAGAATATTTTTGATGAATGCTTCAAAGTGACTTACTACTACTATAACTATTATTGTAACAAGTCGAAATATGTCGGAAAAGATGAATAAGTATTTATTAGATCAAAATTTCCGACATAATATTAGCGTAATAATTTATACGAATTATTGACGTCGGTATAGACTTACTGTATTTCCGACATAAATAACTTTTATCAGAACAAGTTATAACGAACCTGCTTTTATTGGAAGCATGTATCGTATAAGTCCTCGAATGTTTCAAAGAACCTAAGGATTTTATTGTTAGTTCATCAAATTTTTGGTGTCGGCACAATTTATGGTTCGTCCGACATCCGCAAACTTGTTAAGTTGTAAAAAGACTTGCTTTTTACTGTAAATATTTATTGCAAGCTCATCAAATCAACGTCGGGATTTGACATTATAGAGCATAAGCCTCCCCAAACCATCTTCAGGGCTTAGAAGTATCCGGCTTTGTTGCGTTTGGCTAGGTCATACCATCTTCAGGGTATGAAACACGTTTAGCCTTAGCAACGAGGACCGATTTATAGTGGTCCGAGTGATCGAACAAATTATTGAGGTTCGTCACACAAATTTTATTGACAACAAAACATGGTTCTTGCACAGAAGTAGGACAAAAACTTTTTTACATGTCAGGGGCAGAGCCTTGGTCATAAGGTTTACTGGTAGTAATATTTCAGATACGTCGTGTGCCAGGGATATTAAAGGGGAACACCGTCTAACGTCTCAAGTCGGTAAGTGCCATTAGAGATCAATCGACTCACTTTAAAGGGTCCTTCCCACTTTGGTTGTAATGGACCGACATGGGCCCCAGTGACTCTCTTCAACACGAGATCTCCTTTGGCAAATGAGCGCGGCTTGAGTCTTGAGTTGATGTACTTTTCACTACGTCGTTTATAAGCGACATTGCGAATTTCGGCATTAGCCCGTAACTCATCGACCAAATCGAGACTGGTTCTCAAGTTTGCTGAGTTAGTTTCTTCAGAAAAGTGAGTAATCCGATATGTCGGAGAAGCAAGTTCAACCGGTATCACAGCTTCAGTCCCGTAAGCTAACGAAAACGGAGTTTCTCCAGTTGAATTTCTCATCGTCGTCCGGTAAGACCAGAGGACATAAGGCAACTCATCAGGCCATGATCCTTTTGCAGCTTCAAGTCGAGTTTTCAGGCCATTCTTGATAATCTTGTTTACGGCTTCTATCTGTCCATTAGCTTGCGGGTGATAAGGTGACGAGAAGAAATGCTTGATGCCGTAATCTTCGCAAAAACTTGCAAATCGCTTGCCCTCAAACTGACGACCGTTGTCGGTTATAATGGAGTTCGAAATTCCAAACCGACAGACGATTGATTTCCATACAAAATCAACCATTTTCTGCTCCGTGATGGTCACAAGGGGCTCAGCTTCAACCCATTTAGTAAAATAGTCGGCAGCCAAAATAGCAAATCGGACTCCTCCTTTTGCTGTTGGAAGTGGACCGATCAAATCAATTCCCCATTTTGCAAACGGCCATGGGCTATATATCGACGTGAGGAGTTCAGGATGTTGATTAACATTAGGGGCAAATATTTGACACTTGTGACATCGTCGTACCCAGTCCGCAGCATCTTTTCGTATAGTTGGCCAATAGTAGCCTTGTCGGAGAATCTTGTGGGACAAAGCTTGAGCTCCCTGGTGGGTACCACAGACTTCTTCGTGTACCTCTTGAAGAACTTGTTGGGCGTCAATCTCTGACAAACATTTAAGCAGTGGAGCAGAATATCCACGCTTATATAACGTTCCTTGATCAATAGTGTAGTGAGCAGCACGAACACGAAGAGCACGGGCTTCTTTCGGGTCTTTAGGTAAGGCCCCGATTTGAATATAGTCAACGATCGGATCCATCCATGTTGGATTTGAAGTCGGTAAGACGGCGCCAACCATGACGACGTCGGTAGAGGTCGTTGATGAAGTCGTCTGTTGAGTAATTTGCACAAACTCGACATTATTCAAGTCGGTTGATGAAGCCAAACGTGAAAGAGCATCTGCTTGAACGTTGGATGATCGAGGTATATGTTCCAACGTCGTCTTAAATCGTGCCAGCTTCTTTTTTACGAGATCATAATAGGTCATCAACCGTGGTTCTTTAACTTCGTAAGTACCATTAATATGACTGACTAGCAACTGGGAATCAGAAAATATCCGGAGAGAGGAAACATTCATGGATTCAGCGAAACGTAGACCTGATAAAAGAGCTTCATACTCGGCTTCGTTGTTCGTAGCCGGGAAGTAAATGCCACAGAATAGCAAAACGCTTGTTGATCAGGGCTAACTAAGACAATTCCTCCTCCAGCTCGTATAGCGGTGGACGATCCGTCAATGTAGAGAGTCCACGTCGGATCTTCAATGGATGTGCTGACAGCAGGAGTAAATTCAGCAATGAAGTCAGACAACACTTGAGCTTTGATAGCAGTTCGTGGTCGATACTGAATATCAAACTGCCCCAACTCTATTGCCCACTTTATCATTCTTCCCGACGTGTCAGGTCGGTGGAGGATTTGTCGGAGAGGGTACGTCGTAAAAACGATAATTGAGTGTTCCAGAAACTACGGGCGCAACTTCCATGCAGCGGTAATCAGAGCATAGGCCAATTTTTCCATATGTGGATATCGGAACTCAGCGTCATGTAAGGCCTTGCTAACATAATACACCGGAAACTGTAGAAGCCGATCTTGTCGTATGAGAACAGCACTAACAGCAACGTTACTCACACCAAGGTACAAATACAAAGGCTCATCGGGAAGTGGTTTCTGCAACATCGGTAACCGTAAGAGAACTTCCTTGATGTTATCAAAAGCATTTTTGCATTCCATGGTCCATTCAAACGGCTTCTTCTTTTTGATAGCGTCAAAGAATGGTTTATAATGATCCGTAGACTTTGAAATGAACCGATTAAGGGCTGCCAGTCGACCAGTTAAAGCTTGGACACCTTTAAGAGATGTCGGGGGAGCTAAGTCAAGTATGGCTTGAATCTTGGCGGGATTGGCTTCGATCCCTCTTTGACTCACCATGTATCCTAAAAACTTTCCTGATCCAACTCCAAAAGTACACT
>CACSLK010000214.1:7641024-7657696 GCA_902706635.1 Striga hermonthica
AGACACAGCGCATAATAGATTAGAATGCAAATAAGTGTGTTTGCAGGTATTCTTGAATCTGACTATTATGGCCCGCATGTATGTTTGTTTTTTAATTCATGTATGTCGTTTTATAAGTCTCGGACATGTCGATGATTTTTTGGGTTGGTGAATATTTGTAATAATTTATTTGCGCGGTGGGACACCGCTTAGTTTAAATGCTTTACTAGATCATTCATGTACGACCCCTGCGTGGGCCATAGGATCAATGTATGTAATTATCTTATGTAATCATTTGTTGCACCCAGTAAGCGCGGACATCTCTCGACGAGATGAGGCAGGCTACCCCGCGAACCCCTAGTTGATGGGATACGTGGTACTATGCAAATGCAAACATACTCGTAGGCAGCTTGTTGAGATACGAGTATTGTTAAGGTGTTTGTAGACGAATACGCAAGGACCCAGGTCAACAAAAGTGCGGGCGACGGCGGCAATAGGCACACGACAACGGAGGAGACCTGATGGTGACTTTCTCGATGACGACTTGTTCAAGAAGAAAAGTGGGAGTCACGGCGAAAAAGGAAATTCAAGGTCCTGAATTGGAAGACCCAGTTCAACAAGGACAAGACTGCATTTCCCGAAAGGTTGGAAAATGATTAAATGGCCATGATAGTTGGATCTTAGTTCCTCATTTATTATTGCCTATTAATCACGCATGTCCTTATGTGATTTAATTGCTCTATGTGCAAGTTGAATTATTAGGAGCATGTTTAGGAAAATCCCTCTAAATTGAAAATTATATTAAGTGTGTAATGGGTTGAAATAAATAACATCCAAGGCCTACATTATAGGTTTGTCAGTGAAGTGATTTAAGTCGAGCCCAAAGAATGTTTTATTTCACAGTTCAGAAGGACGAATCTCCTTCGAGATGGTTATAGTGAGCTATTTCAAAAGCGTACGGGTCACCCAAAAGTAGACGTATAATTTTGGTAGTAAATATAGGACCAATTAATGGGTTACGTTTAAAGTGCAAATAATTACGATATTCCCAAAGAAAAAGGTCATTTTTATTCTTTCATAAGTTAATTGCGTTGGCTAACATTTCGACCGACTATTAATTAGTATTGCTTGGCAGCGACGGTTTGAACCGTAGAAGTCCACAATCCGTGGCCTGCGGGGATTCGGTGTTTTGAGGTGCCAGTGAATATATTCAAATGTTGTTTTGAAGGGATCAATATTTGATGATTTGAAAACACTTGACTGAGTAAAGATTATGTTTGCATGATCCCAAGAATTCAAAATGTCATTTCAATCAGTTGTCCATAATACTCAAAGATATTTTACTTGTTCAAATATGATTAGAAATAGAACTGGGATAACGGCTAGTTTTGCTGAAAAATACAAGCCGAATGGCATGTATATCAGGTTTAAGAGAAATAGACATGGAAAGGTGAACTGACATATCCTTAATACAAGAAAGGTAAATCTTATTCACTTAGAAGGCGAAACATTTTAAGCGGTGTTATCTATCAGTGCTTGGTATATAGATATGTAACCATTAATTATGTAAAAAGGTTTTAGTGAACAAATTGACATGTGAAGGTTAGATTACCATCTAGAATGGGCTAGCTACGGAAGTAGCAACTATTGCAGTGGGAGTTATCTATTAAATACAATATTTTGGTTATTGAAAAATTGTCTTTTCGTGCCAAGTCTTAGAAAGAATTCAAATTCAGTTTCTAAATTGTGTATGGATGAAAACAAGATGTTTATTCATTTGGTACGTGGGTAGACGATATGCTCAGTAAACTAATATGTCACACGGGTGCAGTAGATGAAATAAGTAACACGTCGACTAGAACCAATCAGAAATAAAAGGTCCTTCGATAAATGAATCATTGCGCTAAATTGGCATCTAATGTCTGGGATTTTAGTATTAGTAGAATTCAAAGGTGCATAGCCACTGAACACGTGGGTTCTTTGAGAATTGATGAAACTATCATACCTATGAATTATACTTGACAGCTAATATCACATAAAAGATTTTTTGAAGATGGAGGGTTAGAAGCCAAATAAATGTTATGGTTGGTTCATCCAATTTGTAAAGTTCTATGATTTTAGGACCAAAGGTAGTTTTGAATATTTTTCTTCTAAGAATTTTGTTCAAGACAAGGTACATTAAGTGACATTGCATAAGCTTGAGTACTTCAAGGGAGTACAGTGGCGGTTATGGAAAGATGTCGAGATTAATGTATTAGTGGAATTATGATTATAATCGTAGTGACTAATACCTTCTGGAAAATCATAGAAATACTTATTGGATGTTGAGATTCAATCTCAACGTGTTCCACCTGGTTCATCGGAATAGGAATGTCTCTCCAGAAGATTGGTTATGTCAATAATGAGTTATTAGAAATTTTGCTTTTTCGTATTTGAGTTGTGCAGATAGCAGGATAATTCTGAACATAATCCTGTCTAAGTTTAGTAGTCATTACTCTGAATGAATTGTTGGCAAGACTTAGGCCTTGTCAGGAACATATACGGATTCAGAGCATTTCAGCACACGTGCTGGAAAGTTAATACTAATTGGATTGGAAAGGATGTTCGGAAATTAGGCTATTTGTGGGATACTTCATAGTAACGATATATGAGTGGATTATTATAGTACTAAAATTCAGAATGTCTTCGTTTGCGCGAATGTCTGATTTTTAGAGGATCTAAGTAATAAATCACTAAGTTCATTTGTAGAATTGTTTTAAGGAAAGATAAAGGTAAAAGTTCAACTTTGTTACCAAGTGTACAAATGTGATACCACAAGGAAAAACTGCAACACGTATTTTGTGCTATACACCTTTGCAGAGGGAACCTCATTGTAGTGGATGGTTGCAAGACAACATCATTCGGGATAATAAGAGAGTCGTTGGACTTAGTCTGTATTAATCACAAGTTCATGGAATTCATGTTTTGAGAAAGTCTTGGACTTAGTCTCTAGCAAACGTGAATTTATCCCTAGTTATACAATGAGGAGATCCAAGACAGGGATTGTTCATGTGTAATTTTACACCATATTTATATAGTATCTAGACCTTATTCATTGCATTATTGGTGTATAAATTGCATATTTATGCTTTAATTCTCTATTTGTTGGAAAGGAATTACACGTTCTTGTTTTGCAGATATTTTCACATATTTATAGAACTTTTTGCTATTGGAGGCGCATGGTGAGTACCTAGACCTTCGGGATAATGAATAATTGATGCACGGATGAAAAAAATGGAAGAAACGAGTGAAACAAGTGAAAAATAAAGTACATATATGTGACACGGGCACCATGCCCGTGCGGAGGCCGTGTCATCTCAACAGATAGAATTCAAACCCCAGGGACCTGACACGGGCAGCGACATAGACGGCGACACGGGCATAATGGCCGTGTCGCATACGCAGACAGATTTCTAAAGCTTGCTTTTTTGGATAAGGAGAAGGGTTTTGGATATATAAAAATGAATATTTACCTTATTTTAAGGGAATAATGTGGAGAACACAAGAGAGGTGTCCTAGAAAACACAAGAGAAGCAATTGGGAAGCAGAAAGGGGATCAATTACAAAGGGATCAAGGAGATTGAAAGATCGACGAGATTTCTAGTTTTTATTTCTTATTTCCTCTTGAACTTTTATTGATCATGTTGATTTCTAATATGTCTATGTATTTGAATTCGAACATGAGTGGCTAGATTTATTGATTTTAAGATTTGGTAGTAGATTAACATGTTGGGATTTGGATTATTTATTAATAATTAAGTGTTTTTTAACCCTATTCAAGTATTTTGTTCTTATTCTATGTTTAGAACTTGATCAATTCTTTTAGTGTTTGACAATATTGTTCATAATTCGAGAGATGAGTTAAATATTAGGTCTTTAATATTTGAGATAATTTACTTGCTTGAATTGAGAGATAAGTAAGTAATTGTGAGGATTGTAGATCTTTTAATCTATTTGGAGTTGAATTGCATGTGTTGAGTTGAGACGCTAATATATGTGATTTAATCTACGGTTTTATCGATCTCGAGAGGGACGATATGCTAAATTTGTGGTCATCTTACAGGGTAGATAAAGAAAACATTTAGTTCTGATATTTCGAAAGAATCCTAACTGTTAATTGAACCCACAGTCTTAGAATCCCTCATTACCATAATTTGTTTTACGTGTTCTTTAGTTTATTCATTGTTCTTGCTTTATTTGCTTTGATTTATTTTCTTAGTTTGGTTAACCCATCTCATATTCGATCGTCTAAATAAAGTTGACATTATCATAATCTTGTACTTGATATATTAATTATTTGGTCTCTTGGGATACGACCTTGCTTGCCACATACTACAAGCGAAACCGTACACTTGCGGTCGAGCTTTAAAAATATAGGCGAACAAGTTTTTGGCGCCGTTGTCGGTGACCAATATAATTATTTATATCAATATTATGATAGAAAATGTTGGTTTTAATTTAGACATTTTTGGTATATCTTGCTAACATTTTATTTTTTTTTTTTATTTTTCTTATGATGGACGATGATGAGATAGACTATGACTGGCGCAATGATCCGAAATACTCGGAAGAAGATAAAAAGTGGTATGATAAGTGTTTGTTCTATCAGTTGGAAGAACTTAAAAAGGTTGAGTTGGAGTCGAATCGTCGTAGGAGAGAACTCGTGGAAAGTGGCATTGGGTGTGATGAATGTGGTTTGATGTTGCCACATACACCGGAGAATTGTCCTTTCTCTAGTTTACCTCTTATAGCGCAAGAAGAGCTCGATTACATTCCTCCATGATTTTTGTTGTTAAAGAGTGCACCAAAAATTCCTATCATTGCCGAAGAACATGAAGAAGAGAAGGATGTCATCTTTGAAAATTAATTCTCACTGAAGGGGTGGTTCAAGAAGAATTCTTTAATTTTGAATGTTTAAAAATTGAATTTGTGATGAAAAGGTTGAAATCTTCATCCTGAAATTTGAGAGATAATGTGATGGTAAACTTGGTGATTATGACGGGACCATGAGCTCTCTTATGGATTGAGTCCTTACTCCTTACTAGGAGAAAGTCAAACTTAAAAGGATGAGAAGATCATCAAAGTCCTTATTTAGAGTTCCCTAATAGACATTCTCGTCTGGCTGAAGACGTTAAACTTAGCGCTTGTTGGGAGGCAACCAATGTTTACTGCTTTATTTTTTATTTTTTTTAGTTAGTTATATTTTTAGTTTGTTTGATATTTTGTTCTTCATTCTTGCAGAACAGTACGTGGAGAGATTTACATGACGAAGAATATGTTTCGAGATATATACCAAAATTTGTCACCTCTCCAGTAATGTTTCATGAGTCGACTCTATTTTACTTTTATTAAAGTTCTATTCTTCCATCTTGTGCTTCATATAATTTCATTCAAGTTTTGGGGGGAGATGTGATATTTTGATTTGAGAATTTTAGAGAGAAGGTAAACAAGATATCTTGCATTATCTGGCATATCGTTTAGTTGCATGTTAGGTTTTATCGCTTTAGCATGTTTATTGCTTTCTTAGGATTTGAGTAGTTGTAGTTCATCGACTTTGAGTCACCTTGATGAGTTTCTTATGCATATTTGATATACAATTCAGGCATAATATGCTAAGTATGGAATTTGAGAATTGATGGAATTATGAATTTGACTGAGTGGTTGATATTTTTAAGTCATTAATATATGATCCTTTGTGATTTTTCGAGCCTTATTTTTTTTGTAGAGTGTATCATTCATTGTTGATTGAATTCTAGAACTTGCATTGGTATCTTTATCGATACCACATGGTCTGTGCTTTTTGTGAAAAATGATCTAAGGCATATTTTTGTTTGAGCCTTTTTTACCTTTTAGCTTACCAAATGATATTTATATTCCCTAGTTAACCCTTTTGAGCTTGTGCTTATTTACTTGAATGCCACATATTGAGCTATATCTATATTTTCTCCTTGTCCTCTCCTTGTCCTCAGCCTATCTCATCTACTAGTGGCAAAAGATCCAGAGAGATTGCTGAAGTTTCTACCAATTCTCACAATCCAGATCTTCTTAAGGACTCCCAAGAGGAGAACAAAAAATTAAAACTCTCAATTTCCAAGGTGGATGTGGCCAGCCTGGAGTGGCGCCCAAGTGATCAATGCTAGTTGTGGTGTGGAACTGTAGAGGGCTGGGTGGGCCCTCTACGATTTCCCAAAACCGAGAGTCTTGCAGAACTCACCACCCAACTTTTGTCTTTCTTTCTGAAACCAAAAAGCAAAATGGCTTTGTTAAATCTGTAGTTCGTAAGCTTGGTTTTGATAATCGTTTTCTTATTGTTAACACTTCAGGTAATAGTGGAGGATTACTTTTGTTGTGGTCTCTGGATATCCAAATCCACAACATTATCAGTTCTGATTTTTTCATTGCTATGGAATTTTCTACCTCAAACCATGATAAGTCCTGGAGATTTTTGTCTACCTCAACACTTGTGCTCAATTCAGAGCTGAGCAAAGACATCATCTGGAGAGGGATAAGAACATATGGGGAGACATATGGTTCATCATCGGCGACTAGAACGGCCTTCTCTACAGTTCTGACAAACGAGGAGGTATCCAAAGGCCTGGACGCATTTTTTCTGATTTCTGGGAATTCACCAATACCATGGAGATGGAGAAAATCAAGATGGAGGGGTATGGCTTCACCTGGTGTAATAACAGTATTTCTGAAGGCATGGTGGAAGAAAAACTCGACAGGAGTTTTGGATCCTTGAGTTGGCTAGCTGAGTTCCCAAATGCCACTATTTCATCTATGCCTCGTAGTGATTCTGACCACTCTATGCTTATTCTCAACACTGGGGCCAAAAAAGAGAGGAATAAGAAACACTTCCATTTCGACAAACGATGGCTTTCGAGGCCAGACATCTCAGGAATTGTGGAGAAAGCCTGGTCCATCTCTACTCAAGGCACTCCATTTTATCAATTCAAAGATAAAATAAAAAATACCAGACAAGCCTTGATGATTTGAAGTGCCAAATTTAGATCTCAGCATCAGTCCAACATTGAAAATCTCACAAAGAAGCTGGAAATGTTGCAATCTACGAGGATATCGGAGAACTGGGACGCTTGGAACGCCACACGAAAGGAGCTGGAAGCTGCTCATAAAATGGAGAAAATTTTCTGGCAACAAAGATCCAAAAATAGTGGCTCAAAGCGGGCGACAGAAACACGAAATGTTTCCACCCTTATACCATCTCTAGGAGAAGACAGAACGCCATTACTCGATTGCTCACAAATCAAAATGTAGTCCACTCATCGCCGCAAGAAATCCAAAAGCATATCTCTCATTTCTACTCTCGATTGTTTTCATCAGAAGGCTCTTAAGGCGGTGACTCTCTTCTTCACCTCATTCAGCCATTTCTACCGAAACGAATCAAGCTCTTCTAAAGCAAGTAGACAAAGAAGAGATAAAACAACCCTTTTTAGTCTCAACCCAGACAAATCTCCTGGTGAAGACGGTATGTCAGCCCTCTTCTATCAACATTTCTGGACCTTGATAAAAAATTATTTAGTGACTCTATCACTAGTTTTTCTTGGAAAATGGCTCATTGCTTAAATATTGGAATCATACCATACTCACCCTCATTCCAAAATGCCCAAATCCAGAATTTCTTACCCAATTCAGACCCATTAGCCTTTGTACAGTGGTTTACAAAATTCTTTCAAAAATTCTGACTTTAAGACTTCAATCTTGCCTGGATGCTTGTATCAGTCCTTCTCAATCAGCCTTTCTCAAAGGTAGACAACCTTTTGATAATGTTATCATGGGGCATGATGCTTTTCACCTCCTGAACAGACACTCAACCGGTAAAAATTACTTTATGGCTTTGAAGTTAGATTTGATGAAAGCTTTTGACCGAGTTGAGTGGCTGTTCATTAAGAAAATCATGTTGCAAATGGGTTTTCACAGGGATTTTGTTAACCTTATCATGATTTGTATCTCTTCCAGCACATTTTTTTTTTCAAAGTGAATGGCACTGTATGTGGTTATATTAGTCCATCTAGAGGCATTCGGTAAGGCGACCCTTTATCTCCATATTATTTATCATAGTGGTTGAAATGCTCTCTGCTCTAGTTTCTAATGCTATTGACTCTGGTGATCTGATTGGCCTTAAGCTTTCAAGGAATGGCCCTACAGTGTCTCACTTGTTATTTGCAGATGACTCGCTCTTCTTTTGAAAAGCCAGTATTGATGAAGCCACTACTTTGTTAAACCTTTTGGAGAGATATAGACTTTTTACAGGTCAAAGGGTGAACTTGCAGAAATCAGCAGCATTCTTCAGCAGGAACACTCCTTCATATCTTCAAGAGAGAATCTGTACCACCTTCATGGTATCACACCTCACAAATCCACTAGATATCTGGGGCTTCCTCTTGGGTTTGGTAAATCTAAATTGGAATCTTTCAATTTTGTGCTGGAATCTATGAAATTCAAACTTCAGAGCTGGAAGTCCAAACTCCTCTCTCAAGCTGGCAAAAAAGTGCTCCTCAAGGCAGTAATTCAATCACTAACAGTATTCTCCATGTCCTGCTTCAGATTGCTATACACACTGTGCTCAGAGATCTCAAAGTTATGTTCTCAGTTTTGGTGGATCAAAGAAGAGGATCACACCAGAAGCATCCACTGGAAGACTTGGAATTTCCTAACATTACCCAAGAAAAATGGTAGATTGGGTTTCATTGACATTAAGCTCTTCAACACTGCTTTGATATGCAAACAGCTCTGGAGAATCTCAACTCAACCCCAATTGCTGGTAAGAAGGATCTTGAAAGATAGATATTACCCGGATTATTCAATCTTTGATGTTGTTAAAATGCACAAATGTTCATGGTTGTGGTCAAATTGGCTTGGGGTCCTTCATGTCTTTGCCCGAGGTTTTACTGTTGAGATTAGAAATGGATTACACACTAGACTTGATGATGTGAATTGGGTGCCCTCTCTGTCAGCCCCTAAGCCTCAAATTCTTGACATAGCCAGGGGTCACATTATCTGGGTGAAAGAACTTCTGGAGGATCATGGTAGACAATGGAAAGCGTGGCTAGTTAAACAACTTTATAATGCTTCTGATAGTGCTGCCATTCGAAAAATCTGCACCTTGAAGCCAGGAAAGCAAGACAGATAATTTTGGAAATTTTATAGCAAGGGAGTCTTCACGGTTGCACTTACTCTTTCCTATCTCAGCAAAAGCTCCTTTCCTTAGACATTCCAGAAAGCAGCTATGTGCTAGGTAATTGCCAATCTGCAGCTCTTAATACTTGCTGGAATCTGAAAATTTTTAGCAAAATCAAGCATTTCATTTGGAGGTGTATCACTGGAACTCTTCCAGTCACTACCAAATTGATCAGAAGGGGTATAAACCTTGATGTTATCTGCCAACAATGTGGTGAAGCTTCTGAGTCTATGGAACACATTCTTTTTCATTGCCCTAAGGCAGCTAGAGTTTGGAAGCTTTCCCCAGTTACTTGGGCTGACCTTCACTCTATCACCTCCTTCAGATACTGGTGGAACAACATTTGTACAGTGGGATCTTCTGAAATAGCCAAAGTCAGGATCAAACTCACCACTTACATGCTCTGGTGGCTTTAGAAGTCCCACAATCTCTAGATCTTCCAAGGACAATCTATGCCAACCACCTAATTGTGAAAGCTGACCATGAGGAGTTGTTGGAATTCTCCAGCATCCTTCATTAGGCCGCTTTTATTTTCCTTCTCTTGTTTTGTTTTGCTGTTGATTGGTTGTTTTGTTTGTTATTTTCTCTCTAGGCTTTCGGGCAGTGTAGATGTTTAGTTGAGTTGTTGGTTTGTTGTTCGTGTTCTAGGCCGCTTGTTGTGTGTCCTCTCAGTCTTTTATTCGGGTTTGGCTCGTTGTACTTGAACTATGTTTGTTTTCCCTTGAGTTTATAATACCTCCATCGTTCCAGTTCAAAAAAAAAAAAATGTGAATAGGATGAGTGTTTTTTTTTTTTTGTGGTGTGGATAAAGGGAAGACGTGATCGCGAGAATTTGATGGTGTAAGTGAATAAGGTTGAAAGAGTCGGAAAAAAAATAGAAAATAAAAAAATAAAACAAAAGAAAAAAAAAAGCTGAAAAAAGAGAAGAAAAAAGTATGTGTAGTTGCTTATATTTTAGCATTGACTCAAATGAAGGCGGCAGTTGGATTTTGGAGTATCTTATATGGCTTGAGAGTTGATTGGAATGTGGTATGGATCGATTTTTTTGGGTTTGATTATGAGTGGTGGGTGATGAATTGGTGTAGTTCATGTTTTGTAATTCTATATGCTCGAGTATTCGTCACTTTACCTATATTTTTTCTACCCTAACCAAATAGCCTACATTACTACCAAATGAAAAGTCTTTTTTGATTCACGAATTGCATGCACAATAAATGGTGGATATAGTAGACGATTTGCAAGCTTATGGTATTTCGTCAACATTGAATTGACTTGAGCGATCATTTCCCGATACACTTTTGAGAGTGAGAGTATACACTTACCCCGTGAGGTTTGTGGATTGAAAGTATTGACCATGATTTTGATGGTGCATTCTTTATGTTTAAGAATTTTGGATCTTAGCTATGTTATTTGCCCGATGCCTATTGAGAATGTGTATAATTGACTTTGAGAGTGTGATTGTTTTTACTTGTGTGTTGGTAGAAGTTTGATGCATTGATCGGGACTATCAATGGTTTAAGTTTGATGCAGAAACTTAGCAAAGTTTTAATGATTTCTAATTTAGGGTCATGGACTCTAATCAGATCAGGGTTCTTATAGAATTACCAAGTAGCATACAGGCTATTGGATGAAATCTATAAGAGAAGACTTTAGTACAAGGCTTGTTGTGAAATAGCAGACTCGGAAAGAATGGGATTTATTATGAGTTAGCTTTTTCACCAGTAGCCGTATTTATGTCTGATGCCATTCATATAAGTTATGAGTTAGGCATAGTGGTTGTCAAGACATTTTCCTTAACCGGAAGTCTTGTAGGAATATCCACGGAGCAACACCCGGAAGTTTTCATTGAAAAGGGCTAAGAGCATTTAGTCAGTAGGCTGACAAAGTCTAAATAAAGGACTGTGGTAGGCCGATCATTTGGTTGATAAGTTCGAATCGTGGATTTGATCATCAACCAAATGTGTATAGTGTGTGGCACAATGGAAGCGTGGTGGTATTTTTGTACTATGCATAGACAACATCTTGATCACTGGAGACAGTGTGAAAATGTTGACAGAAGCAAGGGTATGGTTATCCAAGTAGTTGGACATGGAAATTTCGAAATCAATAGATATTCTTGAGATTGAGGATCACAAGAAAGATATGTTGAGATTGTCTCAATTTTCATGTCCAGACTATCATAAGGCTCATTCTATTTTTGTATGATATCTGGCAGTCCTTATGCATGGCAAAAGGAAGCCTAGTATATGCAATAGATGAGGCCTAATATTTATAGTTAGTAAATATCGAAGTAATCATTGATGGAAGCAATGGTTCATGGTAGAACATATGATCAAGCGCCATAAAAGGGCTAAGGATAATATGTAGGGTTACCAAACGAACCATAAGCAACCTATGGATTACAATGGATTCTGATTCCTAATCAGACATGAGCAACAAGTAAAAACCACCTTATGGTTTGTGTTCACTTGTGGGAACCAAGCAGATTAGAGGAATGTCACGTCGTGATGCATTGACGAATTCCACTATGAACTCAGTCAAATGGCGAGCGACGTAGAGATTAGATTCGCCATTGAACTAAAGATGTGAAACCTTGTCTAGCCAGGTCAGGTCACAATTTGATTGTGATGACAGTTGGTGTAGTTACAGACATAGAGGAATCACTAGTTCATAAAGAAACTGGCACATAGAGCAAGTACGCCTGTTGTAAAGGACTGCGACAGGGTGGATGTTTGTCGCCTAGTTACATCGGTAGACAACCAAGTAAATCCTTTTAGGATTGACTTTCCGACGAAAGTGGATGATGGCCATGTTAAAGGATTAGGAGTTGGATGTATGGCAGAAAGGACAACAGTTCTTTGAGAATTGAGATTCAAAGAGAACCGTGATTAGCAATAGCCATGAGCTTATTAAGCATTAGTGGAAGATTGTTAGAGGTATGTTGTAAAAGCTCGGTTTTGCAGATTCTAGCAATTCCATTTTGATTTGGCCATCATGTTTCGGTCAAAGTACATATGCTTGCAGTTTATTTATTTACGCAATCATACTCCTTGTCTTACATTGAGATATAGTGGTTCGAAGTGTTTCGAACAGAAAGATCAACTATCGGTTCCTTGTAAGACTAAACTATTCGTTCACAGTCTAGACAGGCAGTGAGACCCCTCTTGGATAAAGACTGTAGTGTATTCTTGATTCAGTTGGTCTTTGACTGTGGAATTACAAAAGCACTTATGATAGGTGTTGAACAGGACCACAGAAGGATAAGATTATTAGACTCACTGATCGTTGTTGTGATCTAGACCTGTAGTAATTGATGCGTACTCCAAAGCTATAAGATAATATAAAATGGGCATATGTATTCATTACTTATTTATTTGATTTATCAAGGGTGATTCCTATTTTGCTAGGATGACATACTCGGTATTTTGGTAAATAAGTGTGTTTATATGATGTGCCGTTATAAATTATTTACAGTCACTGTGTCCCAGTGCGCTGGGTAAATGACGTCCCCGAAATGAGCTCAAGAATGAATATTATGTCAAGCCCTGCAGGCAGATGTGTTATCCGGCATAATGATTAAGGATCAGAGTGGTACTAGTTTCGGAAATGAATAAGAAGTTGATTAATTATTTTGTCAGTAATTTGATTAATCAACGGACGTTATATTTTAAACATGGGAAAATAAATCGATCAATTAGATTAATATATATTTAATCAGTGGAAACGAATTAAATATAATTCTGAGCTAAATGGGGAGAGCAATAATATTACTCTAGTGGAATGTTTTATTATTTAATTCCAAGATTAGGATTTATGAATTAATTATATTCCATAATTTAGATTCTATTAGGAGAGGAATATTTCTTCTAGAATATTACCTAGGGTTATGAGACTATGGAGTCTTCTAGAAGGTAATGAAGGTTAGGAGGAATAGGACTTCTAGATGGAAAATGAGATGGAAGATAATAAGGATTCCTAAACCTTAAGGAATAAGTCCATATTTAGCACCTTCTTTAGGTCCCTATTGTAGCCTATAAATACACAAGTCCCCCAACCTCTTGGAACAACTTTACACGTTTTTTCTCCCCGAGAAAAAGCTGGAGAAATTCAACCTCTTCAAGCGAGAAAGAAAGAGAGAGATTCTTCTTCGAAAGAAAAATCGATTAGCACCGTAAAGTCTTACAATAGAAGATTCGAAGGTTGTTATTCGTGTCCCGTTGAATATATATATTTGTTCATCCCGTCGAATATATTGATCCCGGTAGAAAATCTGACGACCACCTCGCGTGCCTCTGCGCCTGCGCGCGTGCATCCGCGCCCAGCAGCAGCGCGCACCAGCAGCCCAGTGTGCGTGCACCCCGCGGCCAGCAGGCCAGTTCCCGTGCCCAGCGACCAGACACGACCCGAACCAGCCCAGTCTGGCCCAGACCCGGTCTAGACCCAGTCCGACCCGGTTCAGCCTGACCTAGTTAGCCCGACTCATGCTCGAGATAGTTTTCGAGTGGCCCGAGGAGTCCAACTCACTGACCGAAGGTCCGAGACGATCCGATGAGCTTGTTGAGCGATTTGAGCACCTTGATGACTCGCTTAGAATCGAGAAAGGCCAAGTCCAGCTGCCCATTGGACTTTCGTGTTCAGAAGATCTTCATCAACGGAAATCAGAAACATCCAGAGTCGGCAAAAATTTTAAACCGTAAGTTCTAATCCTAATTATAGATTCCGTTGCGTTATGATTTATTATTCAATAGATTTGAATGTGCCCATTGCCGACGTTCTTAATAGAACCCAACAGAATGTTCTTCAACATCAACATCACTCTATGAACACTACGGCAGACATGCTCCTCAATCTCAGGAATCTGGCCGAACATAAGTCTAGGTTTGCTAGGCAGGAGGCTATGAGTGCTCTGATGAGCATGCGTATGGCCGAAGGCACACCCGTATGGGAGCATGCCCTTAGGATTATGGCACTGCTCAATGAACTTGATGTTATGGGAGGTTTTATCGACTGAGGAAAACCCATGTTGATATTATGCTCCAATCTCTGCCGAAGAGCTTTGATCATTTCCGGTTGCACTATAACATGCACAAGATGCATATGGCTCTTCCATAACTTCTAGTAGAGCTCCATTCTGCAGAGACCTTATTTACTCAGGCTCTTTAGGTGCTGGTCGCCAAGCAGGCTGGACCTTCCAGGCCTCACAAGGGCAGGAAGATAAAGAAGTCTGCAGGAAAGGCAAAGGCAGAGGATGCCCTAGTTGCCCCACGACCAGCCCCTCATGCAGTGACAAAGAAACCGAAAGGAAGATGCCACAAATGCAACAAGTCAGGACACTGGAAGGTCGACTGCCCTATCTTCAAGAAAGGTAATTTTCTCATTAATGTCGTAGAAACATGTTTAGTGGTTATATCTACCAGAACCTGGTGTGTAGATACTGGAGCCACTGATCATGTCTGCAATTCTTTGCAGGTCCAGGAAACCAGATGACTTAAGGAGAGAGAGAGCACCGTCTACATGGGCGATGCTACGAAAGTGGCAGCTGTTGTAGTGAGAGACGTTACTTTATCGTTTAGTAGTAGTAGTTTGGTTTTGAGACATTGCTTTTATGTTCCTAGTATTAGAAAGAATCTTATTTCAGTTTCTAAGCTTGTTATGGATAGTTTTTCATTTACGTTTGATGACTTGGTTATTATTCGTAACAGAAATTGTTTCATTTGTTCTAGTTCATTAGTTGGTAATATGTATGTTCATAAACAAACTCTTCCATGCTGCAACAAATTGAATTGAATAATATCATGACCAAATCTAATAAAAGGAAGGAGTCTTTGCAGATGAATCAAGCATATCTTTGGCACCTTAGACTTGGGCACATCAACCTTAGGAGGATTCAAAAGTTGGTATCTATTGGACTCCTTGGTCCATTAGAAAATCATTATCCGACTTCCAAATCGTGCCTGGAAGGTAAGATGGCCAATTGGCCATTTTCGACAAAGGGGTATAGGAGCCAAGAAGTGCTAGGATTGATTCATTCTGATTTTTGTGGTCCTATTTCGATCCAGGATATAGGAAGTTTTGAGTATTTTATCTCTTTTATTGATGATTACACGAGATTTGGGTACATTTATCTGTTGCACCGTAAGTCTAAATGCTTTAAGAAATTCAAGGAGTATCGGGCAATTGTGGAGAAGTTTTATGGTAAAAGTATCAAGTCACTTCGATCTGATCGAGGTGGCAAGTACCTCTTTGAAGAGTTCATGACATACTATCAGAAGCTGGGATTGAATCTCAATTAACTGCACCCAGCACGTTACAGCAGAACGGAGTTGAAGAGCGAAGAAATAGGACTCTTATGGAGATGGTTAAGTCGATGATGAGTTATTCAAAGTTACCAGATTCACTGGGGTATGACGTTGGAAAGAGCATCGTATATCCTGAACATGATTCCTTCAAAGTCGGTTGAAACTACTCCTTATGAGATGTGGAAAGGGTGCAAGCCCAGTTTCGCACAGTTTCGAGTATGGGGTAGCCCTGCACACGTGTTAGTGTAGGAAGCTGACAAGTTGGAGAAACGTTCCGAAGCACGGGTGTTTGTAGGCTATTCCAAGGGGAACAAAATGTGGATTATTTTATAGTCCCAAGGATTAGAAGGTGATCGTTAGCACGAACGCTAGATTCTTGGAAGAAGATTATATTATGAATCACAAGCCCGCGAGTAGACTAGTCTCAGAGGAGTTGAAGGGTGAAGACGATAGTTTCCCACCGAGTGCACAAGTAGATAAATCACATAATACTGCAACACGACACACTGAGAGTGTACCAGTGGAGACAATACCTCGTCGTAGTCGAAGGGTTTCTCACTTACCCGACCGATTGATAGGTCTTGGAGAGTCTTCGGGCTCAGTTCCATGAAACCTAGAATCGCACCCAAGGACCTACAACGAAGCACTCTAAAATAAAGATGCAGGTGAAATGTTGCAATGAATGTTGACATGGGGTCTGGGCCGGGCCGAGTCAATGACCCGCTTCATCTATTTTTTTCTATTTTTTTTATAAAAATGACGGACTCGGCCCGGACACGAACCCGGCCCGGTCAACCGGGCCATTGACCCGACACGAGTATAGGTCTGTGTCGGGTCCGAGTCAGTGTTTTGGAGCCTGGTGGGTAGGACCACAAGGGCGACAAAGCTCTCCCTCAAGAGTTTTAACACTGCTGCATTTCCAGGGCTCGAACTCGAGATTACTGGTTAAGCTGGAAAAGACTCAAACCATCTCATCCAATGGTTGTGATTGCTGAAAATATTGATTAAAAAAAAATAACATACAAGAATCAAGATTAACCTCAATATTCATTATATATATTTTTTTAGTCGTGACTTATATAGAATTCGGCGGCAACAACACAATTGAAACTCGGGCCATTCATTCAATCAGAAGTCTCATTTTTTTCCGTCT
>CACSLK010000214.1:7894208-7906806 GCA_902706635.1 Striga hermonthica
GCGAGACCGAAGATTACGATGCCGACGTTCGAAGGGACAGATCCGGATACATGGTTAAGTCGTGCCATGCAATTTTTTGAGATCAATGAGGTACAAAAGTCTGAAAGAGTTCAAATTGCTGCCTACTACTTGGATGGTGAAGCCAACACATGGTGGCAATGGGTGTCACATGTCTACAAGAACAAAGGCGAGCAAATCAGATGGCGAGACTTTGTGAAGGAGCTGATTGCCAGGTTCGGATCTAGTGATTATTTTGATTATGATGAGGCACTGACAAGGATCCGCCAAACCAGTAGTCTATGCGACTATCAAAAGGAGTTTGAGAGGATAGCAAGTCGGGTACGCGATTGGCCCGAGAGTTCACTGGTTGGTGCATTTGTTGGAGGATTGAAGGCTGAGTTGGCTGCTGAGGTATGATTCGACAGGCCAAGATCGACAAGGGCTGCCATGGAAGCAGCGCGACTGCACGAGGATCATCTCGCGGCAGTGCGCAAGGCGAGGCCGAACGAGGGGCGCACAGACGTCCGACGCGCGAGCGTCGCGGTCGACGATACACCCCCACGGGCCGAGGTTAAACTGACGATTGGCGAAGGTACACACACAACAAGCAACTACCGACGGCTGACGGATGATGAAATTCAAAGGCGAAGAGAGAAAGGCTTGTGCTTTACTTGTAACGAGAAATTTGTGCCAGGCCACAAGTGCAAGGGTAAGGAAATTTTTCTGTTAGAAATTGAGGAGGAACGAGAGGAAGAAAAGTCACAGGAAGAATCTTGGTTGCATATGGTTAAGTGTAATAAGCGTGGTCCTAGGATGATCAGATTCACGGCTGAGATAAAGGATATGTTGCTAGAGGTACTGGTGGATAGCGGGTCGAGTTTAAATTTTCTAGATGAGGGGATAGCCCGGAAGCTGAAGTTGGTACCTACAAAAGTCAAAAAGTTTGGTGTTAAAGTGGCCAATGGACATGAGCTGCAAGGTAGTCAGTTATTCAAGAAGGTCCCGATTATAGCACAGGATCACGAGCTGAAAGTTGATCTTTACGCCTTACCGCTCAAGGCAACCGATATAGTGTTGAGAGTACAATGGCTCGAAACACTTGGGCCCATTACGACCGACTATAAGCGAGGAAAGATGGAATTTGGGCGACCAGGGAAGCGCATTAAGTTGAGAACTGAAGATCAAGGCGACTCGCCTATTGAAGAAGATAGTGATGTGGACGTGCTGAATTTTCTCATCCTTGAGGACAAGAAAAGTCTCGAAGAAGAGGGGAATGATACGGGAGTGGTAATCGAGCCCGGAGAACACGAAGGTTGGTCGGGCATGGCTAATATGCGAATGGGCGAGAAGCGCGCATCGGGTGGTGATGCGCGGGCGTTGGGCGTAAATGAGCACGCACGAACGCTGTACGTGCGCAGCGTGTGCGAAAGTGGCCGGGACGCGCTGGCATTGGACAGCGGAGGCGCGGGGCGCGCTGGGCGCGCGGGTGAGGGTCACGCAGGCGAAGGCCTAGGCCTCGAGGGCTTAGGAGAGCGGGGCGCGTACGCGCGAGGAAAAGGCGGCGGTAGTGGAGTACGCGTTGGCGCTCAACTGGGGGACAGTGATGAAGGATCGTGTGTTGCGTTCCACTCGACTTGTCTCGATCACGGCTTCGCCACGGCCTTGCTCTCGACGATAGGTGTGATCGACTCGGTTATTAGTCTAACTCTCTCACGATACTTGATTTCACTCGGTTATTAGCCTTGCTACACTCTTTTGAACTAGATCAGGTCTTAGCCTCTCTAATTCGGTTGAACTGGCTCGGGTCTTAGCCTCACTAATTCGATTTGTATGATCGAACTCTCACGAATCCTAACACACGGTTTCGAACAAACGTTCTTTTCTATTTCATCATTCTTTTCTCTAAAAACAATGAGGGAGCATCCCTATTTATAGATCCTAGACTAGTCTAATCCTATTCCAACTAAATCTCTTATTCTATGCAATAAATAAATCCTAATACTAGTAAATCTCCTAAAATCTTCTACTACTAATAAATAAAAGCAACATGGAAATAAATTCCTAACATTACTAAAATTCATAATGTCTTGACTTGCACTCCAATCCTCTTGCTTGCTCCCCACTCCAAGTCACCGCCCCCAAGCCCTAGCCGCCCTCTTGTGCGCTCCGCTTGCCAGTCCTCGTCGCACGAGGTATCCCTCGCGCGCGCACCTTCTACGCGTCCCATGCGTTGTGCAATTCCTATTCCTTGTAGGACCATGCTTCCAGCTCATATCCACTATTCCTATTCCTACTAGGAATATGCTCCCAGCTACGTTTCCTGATCTTCCGAGGAATACTCTCATCACCAATATTTTACGCTCGTTCCGGCACTCTGCTACTTTTCCTATTCCTGTGGGGTTTAGTATTCGCGCCTTGCCTATTCCTACGAGGATTAGGCTTGCCTCCTTGTTCTTTCATTGTGCCTCCCGCGTGTCGCCGTGCGCCCTGCACTCGTCGTCTAGCACTCCTATGCCTACGCGGTCTAGGCTTGTACCCATGCACACGCCATCTGCGCGCATGGCATCCGCACGCCCAGTGCGCCCCACTGCTCCCAGCGCCCGTACGCGCTTGCGTGTGCCCAGCGCTACCTCACCCAGCGCCCATCGCACGCTCGTTCCGCCGCAACAATCCTTCGCGCGCATCAACCACCCAACATCCACCCCCTGCGCGCCACTTCGCCTAACTTCCAAGCGCCATGCGTGTCTGCGGCAATGCGCGTGTGCGCGCCCTTGCTTAATGCACCTCTCCGTTCGTGTGAGTGTTGCTAGCCTTGAGACCATCTTCTTGCGTGCCCTCGCGCACCTCCATGCGTGACCCTCATTAGTCGCTCCGTGCGCTCGTGCATCACGTCCATGCACTTCTCGATCCAAGCCCGTCCGCATACGCACTCGTACCCGTCTTTTAGGCCATGCATGCGTCGTTTTGGCCCTATTTTCAGCCTCCTCGGGTTGTTTTGGCTTGTGGACCTTCTCGTTGTCAGGGCTCGGAACCCACTTCCGCATCAGACAGGTGCGCGGAACCTAGTCCGCACGGGACTAGGCGAAGCCATGGCGGTGGGCGACGCGTGGGAGCCGCGCGCGACAAGGATTAAGCAACGCGAAAGGGCGGCGCACGCACAAAGGCGGTTCGTGTGGGGCGGCCGAGAGACTTGGGCGAGAAATTGGAATTGTTTGGAGTGCAAGCCAAGCAAGATAAAGACAATCTAGTCAATTAGGACTCTAGTATATTTAGTTTTCTTCTTGCACAATAGTATCTAGATTGTTTAGGAATTTAATATTTAATTGCTTTAATTAGAGATTTAGTAGTATTAGGATTTATTTATTGCATAGAATAAGAGATTTAGTTGGAATAGGATTATACTAGTCTAGGATCTATAAATAGGGATGCTCCCTCGTTGTTTTAAGGAGAAGAATGATGAAATAGAAAAGAACGTTTGTTCAAAACCGTGTGTTATGATTCGTGAGAGTTCGATCATACAGATCGAATTGGTGAGGCTAAGACCCGAGCCAGTTCAACCGAATTAGAGAGGCTAAGACCCGATCTAGTTCAAAGAGTGTAGCGAGGCTAATAACAGAGTGAACTCAAGTATCGTGAGAGAGTTAGGCTAATAACCGAGTCGATCACACCTATCGTCGAGAGCAAGGCCGTAGCGAAGCCGTGATCGAGACAAGCCAAGTGGAATGCAACACACGATCCTTCATCAGGGCGCGCTGGCGTGCGCTGCATGTGCTGGGGCGCTGGCTGGCAGCAGTGCACAGGGCCCAGCTGACAAGCAGGGTTTCAAATAGGACTGACCGTTTTCAAAATGCACTTGACCAATTTACTTGAAATTTTTACACATTAATATAGACCCAGAAAGGCATATTCTCACAAGGTTTTAGACTCAACTCTTTAGTTTAACATAATCATCCAATTTTTACAAAAAGACGATGAAAATCTGAACTTTCTAGTTCACCGGGAAATCCTTTGAATTTTTCAACGAAATTTGGACACAACACATAACATCCGACTGCTAACACTCACAAAAAATCACAGCCAAATTCCAAGAATTTGATTTTAAATGATTTTTCAAAGTTTCTGCACAGAACTTCTAATCAACGTTTGACATAGCTACAGATCTCATTTCAACTTAAAATTTTTAAACCACACATAACACTATCAGAAGGTGATACAGTTCAATTTTCACAGAAATGGAACGAGTATATAATTTTAAATGATTTTTCAAATATTCAGCAGCACTACTCGATTCAAAAATGCATAAGAGACAAATTGTTCAACAAAAACGTCTATGGCCTTCTTCATGAGGCCAAAGACTTCAAATGTTCCAATAATCCACAGCCCTATTCACGATTTATGCATAAATCAC
Source organism: Striga hermonthica (assembly GCA_902706635.1). Classification (NCBI taxonomy): domain Eukaryota; kingdom Viridiplantae; phylum Streptophyta; class Magnoliopsida; order Lamiales; family Orobanchaceae; genus Striga; species Striga hermonthica. The sequence continues at coordinate 7,898,617 of CACSLK010000214.1, forward strand.
ATACGAATATAAATAACGAACAAGACATGAAATTAAATGGCCAATATTCAAACCCTAGCATGCAATTCTCCACAAGGCTTAATATAAAACACATACACACATAAATTAAGGGGGTTTAGACAGCCTTGTACCGTTCTCGGGGAGATTTGCACGAAAGAGGGTTCGAACGGGCGAAGAGGGGCTGCTGGCGCGCGGGGAAAGGCCTGCGGTGCCGCTGGGCGCGCGAGCGGGCGACTGCTGGCCGCTGGGAGGCTTGCGTGGGCGTCTGCTGAGTACTAGGCAGCCGCGGGACGCGCTTGCTGGCTTCGCGAGGGACGTCGGACGATGCTGCTACGCACGAACAGGTCGCGGTGGTCATGGCGATGGCGAAGGGCGATCGAGTGATGGACGACAGCGGAGGGACACGACGGGCGATGCTAGGCGATGGCGGAGGGCGGCCGATTGGGGCAGCGAACAAAAAAAGAACGAGGGAGAGAGAGCGAGCGAGAGAGATCGGCGACGGAGAGAAGAGAGGAGAGAAAAGGCTTCTGGGAAAAATATTTGACGAAGGAGAGTCCCAATCTCTCCTTTATATACGGCTCTCTTAGGGTATGGGTAAGACCCCATAATTAAGCAACTTACCCAAATCAACACAAGGAAGGAAAAGGAAGACTTACCCTCGAGCGCGGCTCGGCTCGACCCGAAGCCCGGTTTGACGATTAAATTAAATTAAAATTAAATAAAAATAATAATTATTAATTATATAAAATCTCCACAATTAATATCTATATATATATAATTGCTGGCTATTGCATTTAATAAAATAATTAATAAAACCTAGGTGGCATTTTCAGCCTTTTCCCGCCCAAATACGTTACCCAATTATTAAATAAATAATTTTTTTTTACAAAATCACATAAACAATGCATTTACTGTAATCACTGATTTAGTTTTTTCAGTTACAAGAATTTTATTACCCACTTTATGATATTAATTAGCTTTCCCAAAAAAACTTTATTATTTTAAAAAATTACATAATTTACATAATAACATAAATAATGATTGACTACTAATTTATTTTGTATTATCATTTTATATATTTTTTTTTAATTTTCTTCATAAATCAACAAATATTAAGAGATGCTAAAAACTGATTAATTACAATACATACAATTATTTACAAAAAAAAAATAAATGTCCACGTCATATTGTCTTCAATTAGATCTGCGAAAAAAAAAATAAAGACAAAAAAATCAGCTAAACATTTTTTAAATATCTTATACTTTAATCTGAATTTAAAACTAACATAATAAAATCATGGATTAATTTGGGAAATGCAATAACCTTAAATTTCAGTTATAGAAATCATAAATGCCTTAAAACAAATGGGTATAAGAATATTCAAAATTATAACAAATATGTTAAAAAAAACCAGAATGTCAAAATTCCATGAGTTTAGCACACTTTATGATTTATAAATATTTAAAATTAAATGTGCCAATAATTATAAAATGTCAAACAAAATTACAGAAATTATGCAATAACATTAATGTTTACCTAATTATTATTCAGCTTTGCAAACCTTATATATACCCACATATTCACACAATCTCAATACACTTCTTCCAAAATCCATCACAAGCAAATAATCTTTTAGACCAAATATTTTCCATTTAAGCAATGGCACCCATGTTTGACAATTTGACATTTTTGGCTAAAAACAAGAACAAGGATGCAATGCTTAGGCTGGTCCGAAAATACCCCCGCTATTACCAGTCAAATACATCAAGTATCAGCGGACATGAGTTCGTTTTTCATGATATCAAGGTCTGAAATATTTTTGTTTACTATATCCTAAATTGGTGAATTTTTTCAGAATTTTTCTACTAAATTTAATTTTTCATTTTCTATTTTTTTAGGGCCAGCGTGTTCACGGCTGGGCCCCTGAAAAGGTGCAGGATTTCGATCTTATTGAAGGTCGGGTGTATAAGATAATAAATTTCGAACTTGAGCAAGACAAAAGTGCATTCAAGGTAACCAAATCAAGTCACAAGTTCACGTTCAACGAACAAACATCCATGTGCGAGATGGACGATGTCAAGTATCCGATCTTTATGTTTAACTTCAAGAAATTCAGCGACCTGTCGGACCCCGAAACAATCGATTCTACTTCGGTTTTTGGTAAATTTTTTTAACGTTTTATAATTTTGTTAATCATATACTTGAAATATAAATTAAGTGTTTATTTTGTAGACATTATTGGGCGCATTGTTTTGTTTCAAAGCATTCGTACAACAACTTCGAGAGGAGAAGTTAAGAAGTTTATTGATATCGTTCTTGAGGACGTCGAGTAAGTTATTTTTCATGGACTTTTATTTTTTAATAATTAAAGGTTAATATGCATATATTATTATATTAAAAATACTGTTTTCTGTCTTCCTATAGGGGCTGCCAAGTGATTTGTACCCTATGGGACCGATATGCCGAAATCCTTCTAGATGCCTACAACAAATCATCTCCGAGTGATTTGCGTGTAGTCATATTACAATTTTGTCGAGCAAAGTCCTTTGACGATGGTATTTTTATTCACTTAATTTCTAAGAATCATTTGTTCTCTTACATTCAACTTAGAATTTTAAATATTGTCCCTAATTATTCATTTTTTATAGGATCCATAAAAGTTTCCAATATTTATGATGCCACAAAGATGATATTCTCAAGTGATGTTCCCGAGATAGTTGATTTCGAACAAAGGTATTTATCATGTTTTTAAAATTAATATGTGTTATTATGTCATACTCTAATTTGACATATATATATTTTAATTTTAGGTACAACTCCCTCCCAAGGCCGAGTAAAATTTCAATCAAGTATGTTAGGTCATTCATGTCTAACATATATGATGATTTGGCATCCGGAAATGCTCATATCAAATGTGTTGCGGACTTTTATGCGTCCGAAGAGGTATCAATTTTAATATAATATTTTATATTTTATTAAATATCATTTTTTGTATTAATTATTTGCTGAAATCCTTGGATTTGTTTTTAATGTGTCATTTCAGCATACAAGTTTTTGGATTTATGGCTCAATTGTTGAAATTTCGGGAAATTGGTATTTCAATTCTTGCCCAAACTGCGTTCGAAAAGTCGAGCGCAAAGAAGATAAATTTTGGTGCAACCATTGCCAAGACTCCATGCCCTTTGCAAATCTTAGGTACATTTGTTTTACATTTTTTAATTAATCATTTAAATTTTTTTATAACTTTTATTCATTTCATATTCAAAGGTATAAGCTACATATTTCGGTTGGAGACCACACCGGAATAGTGCCTCTTTTGTGCTGGGACAAAGTTGCTAGAGAATTGGTTGGAAAACCATGTGACGATGTTGTTAGTGAAATGCTTCAGGTATGTGCATTTTTAATATTAAGTTTTTCTCATATTTTTATGCTTCTATTATCATCAACTATAATTTAATACAAAAATTCTAATGCAGCAGTATGATGGATCAGAGCTGCCACTTGAAATTGAGATGTTGAAGGACAAAGTTCTACTGTTTAAAGTTTCAAAGAAGAAAGATCGTTTTGGATCATGCAATGGTCCATTTATTGTTTCTCGAATAACAACCGATCCTGTTTTGGTCAGCAGATTTGGTGCAATTGCCAACAGTGTAATGGTTATATTTCTATTTTTTAATATGTTCAGCAGCACAACAAATATTATGTAAATATTTTTCTTATGATTTCTAATTTATATTTTATAACTGTGAAGGAATCAAATGGTGAAGTATACAGCCCAAAGAGAGTTGTAGAGGTTGAAGAGAACAACCCAACAAGGGCTGTAGAGGCTGAACTGAACAGCCCAATAAGGGCTGTAAAGACTGAAGTGTACAGTCCAATAAGGGCTGGTCATGGCTGGAAAGAAAAAATAAAGAAGAGAGAGCAAACTGAAATGAATGGAGAAGGCTCAAGCTGTTCAAAAGAGCCAACAGGGAAGAAGAAGATAAAGATTGAAGATTTTTGAAGGTTGAATGAAGACATTTATTTGATGAGTGATTTAAGATATGTTTGCAATAAGGCTGTTATTAAAAACAGCTTGAATTGGCAGATTTTTGTATTCTTCTCACAATTACAATCTTTTCTATGAATAATATTTATGTTTTCACTTTTTTAATGTTTGTGCTATTCATTTATTTTAAATATATTCAATCATCCTATTAATAAATCAATTATCACTATAAAGTTAGCAAACTAAATCAATTCAGTCATCCTATTAATAAATCAATTATCACCAATTAAAGACCATATCAGTTTTCTAAAGTTAACAAACAAAACAAAACAACAAATAAATTAATGAGATCAGTATTATTTTCGAATGAAAACAGCAGAACACTAAGTATGCAATAGAACTACAATTTAAACAAAAATTTAATCATGCATTTAAAAATATCATAAGAATAAAACCATAATATTATGTCATATTATCATGCTTTTAAAAACTTCTAATCTTATAAGTAATGTCATATAATCATTTTTTTTGCTACAATTTTAATACAACTATTTAAACAACAACTTAATCATGCAACACACAATCATGCTTTCAAAAACAGAATAAGTAATGACAAGAAAAAATGTCCATACACCAACATTTAATCACTAAATTCGAAAAATATCACTTTTTAAGATTGAACATATTCAAGAAATCAATTAAAAATATATAAACATCCAATGGAATTAATATGTTTTTTATTTCAGACACCAAGTATTTAGTTAATTAGCAAATTATCAATAACAAATAACATTAATAACATTCAATCAATCAATCACATAAATCATGGTAAAAAGAGATTATTTTTATTATCACATTAACTATATATCAAACATAAATCAAGAAAACCAATCTGTTTCATTTGAAATAAACAAAAAAATATATTAAATAAATAATCATATACTACATTAAACAACAATTTAACCAAACATTTAAAAATATCATAAGAACAAAACTAAAATAAGTAATGTCATATAATAATGCTTTCAAAAGCTACAGATCTCATAAGTAATGTCATTTTATCATGTTTTTTACTACAAGTTAAAAAACAGCAATTTAAACAGCAATTTAAAAATATCAATTTTATATCATGTTTTTAGTAGTATTTAATAATGTTTGATCTTTGACTAAAACTTTTTTTTATTTACATGTCTACATTATTTATGTATTTCTTTCTTCAATCTTTTTACCAACAAAAAAAATCAGCACATAAATAAATAATAAAACAGCCAAAATATTTAATTCAAAATGACAACTACAAAAATCATAAATGACAACTTTTTAGCAAGTTGAAATAAAAATTTTTAAACCCATGATTTCAGCACATTAGATAATACCAAAATGCATCAGTTTTTTAATACCTTCCATATACAACAACTCAAGTCAACAATCCTAATCAAAGCTATCAAATGCACTTAATTTATTTACCATATATATATGCCACAGTTTTCTATATATACCCCTAAAATGTTACTTCAGTCTACTTATCCAAAAACACAGCATATAAAGAAAAACTTGAGCAACACAGATATCTGGATATTCTCTCTTTTAGCCAAAAAAAAAAAAAGATACAAAATCAAACATTCAGCAGCAGAAGCAGTTCATCATCAGGCACAAAAGAACCTAGCCATAAAAGTATACAAAGCACACAAACAAGCTGGAATCAACACAGGATTTCATTTAGAGCAAGAAGTCGAACATTCGACACACATACAAAGAAGATGAAAAGGTTATCCAGCGGAAAGAACATATTGGGCAACAAAAAGAACAAACAAGACACTACTACTGATGGTACACTGTTTAACGTGTACAATATGATATATTTCAAAAAATATAAGAATTATTTACCTTTTAGCATTACTTCAGCAATCTTCTGTTTGAGTCCTATATTTAAGCCTGCATATAAACAAATTGTTAATTTTTTTTTTATATTTATGTAAGCTAAGAAATTGAAAGACATCACATAAGAAAATACTTATCTGTTATGAGTGTGAATAAATCGGTATCAATCACCAAGTTATAGTTATGTCCTTGAACAGCCTCTGCCATATAAAAAAAAACAATAATAATTATTTGTTATGGAAAACAACAAGTTTGTACAGGTAAACATAACATATTTGGAAAAAACATAAAATATTTGGAAAAAAAATGTTGGATAGAAAATCATACACAAGAAACAACAAGTTTGTACATGTAATGTAAGTTTTTAATGATATTGTAAGTTTTGAATGTTGATGTAAGTATTGAAATGTGTTAAAACTAAAAACACTTATCTGTTGGACTGTCTTGACACATTTGGCCGCCTTCTTGATACCTGAAAAATTACCAGAAAATGTTAGTCATGATGTTAGTATACTCAACAACAAATCTACAGCCACAAAAACAGTACATATATACCTCTTTTGAGTGCAGATTTCTTCTAATAAGTCTGTTTAAGATGAATAACATAGTATCAATATGTATTACTTAATAACATTTTTTGGTAAAAGATAACATTAAATTTCAAATTACTGGAATCGTGTCGTAGGTCTTCTCAAAGAAATCCTAAAACGAACCAATGAAAAAACATTATTTGGTCTCTTACTTGGCTGAAATACATTAAAATTTTAAAAATTTTCATAAAAACATAAAAATAGACCATGTCGATATAGATCCACACGGTAATATCAGAAAATAGGTGTAAAAATTATAAAAAAATATACATGTAAATACATATAAACTTCACATCTTTGTAAAAGTTCCAACTGTGGATATCTATACCAAAATGAATTTATTCGGTCTCTGAAAACCGCGATCCGGGCCGGCGCCTGTCTGTCGGAACCTCTTCTTCACAGTAAGGTTTATAGAATAGGTGTAAATAATTAATATAAATATATATACATATATATAAATCTACAGATCTTGATAGATCTGTTATGTCTGACCAATTCTAAACGAAATTGGCCTTAAAGAAAATATAATAATAATAAAACAATAGATCTAAATAATCAAATATGTTATCACCCGATTGCGACTGAAATATTATGACTTAGTATTTTGTTTTAGTAAAATCGTAAAAATAATAAAAATAACAAGAATCAATTAACAATTTCATGACAATTCTTCACGGCAAGCTCAAAAATAGTGGTAAAAAAATAAAAAAATATATATATTTTAAATAAATAAATGAAATTACATAAAAAGTGTGGATCTACAAAATTCTATCATGGAATCAACCAAAAAAACTACATATATTTTAATAAAATCTCAATTTTTTTCGAAAAAATGTTTGAAATATATAAAAAATTAAATAAATAAACTGAAATTTTGTAGATCTGTGCAGATATATCATGTAACGGTCGATATGTTTTAAAAAAAATTACATAAAATATGTAGATCTGCAAATATCTGTCATGGAATTAACCAAAAAATACATATATTTTAATAAAATCTCGATTTTTTCGAAATAATGTTTGAAAAATTTAAATAAAATAAATAAATAAACAGAAATTTTGTAGATCTGTGCAGATATATCATATATACGCCCGATTTGAACCGAAATTCTATGAATCAGTAAGTCGGTTTTTCAAATCGGATGATTTCACTTTTCCATCTCTCTTTTGCCTGGAGAAAAAATAAATCTCAGACTTTTTTCAGGTGTGTTTTTTCAAAAACATTATGAAAAGACTGAAGAAAATCGCCACTGCAAATACATTAATTGGCATGTTTGTCGCTTAAAATCTTGCCCAAACATGAGGATAAGGATTTCAAAAGAGAGAATTACGCAGAGAGTAAAGAGATTCTTAATATGTTAAGAGGAAATTAAAAAGAGAGTAGAGAGACGTTGCACCGACAGCGGCGAGACAAATGGAGTCTCAACAAATAATTGTAGGGTTTGATAATATATATCACAAGTTTTTGAAACACGTGTCAAGTCTGGAGTGTAACACCCCGACTTACTACTATATCAGAGTACGCAATTTTTTCGCAAATTTCTGAATAAATAAATAAATAAACTACTTATTTTGCGAAAACTGATTCGGATGCTACCATGAAAGAAAACTTGATTTTTTAAAACCGTTAAAATTTAAACTGATACATAAAAACGGTCATAATGTCTTATCCGACTAACGTCGGAGCAAAGTCTGATAATAAGTACTGAAAAGTTTTAGCGGAAATAAAGC
>CACSLK010000214.1:7936366-7949319 GCA_902706635.1 Striga hermonthica
GCGGCAGGCAGTGGCAGCACAACGCGGGGTTCTCGCGCGCGGGCGCAGCGCATAGGAAGTAGCAGGCACCGCGGCGTGCTGTCTGCCACAACGCGGGGCGCACATATGCATCCTCTATCTGAGTCGTGGCACGCACGCGGCGCGGTGCGCGGGGCCTGGGCAGCTCGCACTATTTCACGTTTTTTATTTGTTCGGGCTCGTCTGGTATCGGAATTTGATTCCGCTTTTTCCTATGCATCGCCAACGAACTCCTCTACCTAATTATGCATGCCTGACTAATTTTCACCTGCAATTCGGTTCTCCCAAGACTTCCGACCTACACACCACAAACAAAGAAAAACTGGAAAAATATACAGAAAACACACAGAAAACCGAAATAGAGCAAAACACACAATAAACTACAAAAACGAATAAAACCCAACGAAGAGACTCAATATGGGGGAAAAAGAAAGACAAAAAGACAACGAAAAACACAACAAAAATGGGACATACAGTACGGAAAAAAGTCTAATCTACAAAGGGTCCTTAAGGATAGTATGCAACTGTGACTACAAAAGGGGGACACAAATTCTTATTTTTACACAACACATATGCACGCACAAAAATATTACTATTCCCTTAATATTGTTGGATGTGAACTGACTTGAGCGTCAGAGTGTTTTCTGTCGGGAGTCCTCCTGGCACTTTGCAGGTCATCAAAGGCATCAAGAAAACTAATGTCGGCAAGTTATTGTTCAACTAGACCGGGGGAGGAATTGCACAACAAATTTGCATCCATCGTGGACAACCAGTCATTTACTGTCGATAAGAGGCTAAAACGTTTCTCACAGAAACATATATATACCTATATTATGGCGGAAGACAAATCTAAGAAGAACTTGACAAAAGGATGAACGAAGCATGGAAAAAAAGGGTGTTCGGGTCAGGACCACCACCAGGATGGTATTAGTCGATTGCCCCCACCCAAAAGAAAACACTGCCAACACTTGGCACGACATTGACGCCGCTGACGAGAAACCGCGGAGGGTCACTAGGGACAAGTAGAAGCGAACCATGGAGGATCGAGTGGCCAAAAGGACAAAGGGCATTAGCTCGACACTCAAGCCAACGAGGGGACCGACAAGCAGGTCAGCACGGGATATGACAGACCTTAGGGGCAGGTGGATGACTAGGGAGAGAGGCAGATTTTCATCGCCGAAGGGAAAAATACACCGAGGGGTGATCAGTCTCCTCCGGCGTCCAGAGGGGACCAAGTCCTTCATTGACCAGAGGAGAGTTAGACAAGATTATCGTAGAAACAATATGTCGGGTACATGAGGTGGACAGGAGGGATCCTCTTGAATTAAAAAGGCAGCAGCCACTCCAACAACAGTCCATGCTCTGTTAGTAAAAGATAAAGAACACGGGAGATGCCTTTTCCCATATGCCCACATGTGTCAGATGCTTTTTCCCCATCATGCCCATATGATCATTGAATAAAAAAAATATTTTTTTTTTTAAATTGTTAGTAAAATATAAAGAACATGGGAGATGCCTTTTCCCATATGCCCACATGTGTCAGATGTTTTTTCCCCATCATGCCCATATGATCATTGAATAAAAAAAAAATATATTTTTTTAATCAATTTGTTGGCCAAATTGGCCATTTGATTCCTTTCATTTGCCTATAAAAAGGCATACTCGGCAGAGAAGAAAGAAAAACCAAGAAGAGGAAAAGAGAGGAAAGAAAGAGAAAGAGAAAGAAAAGAAAAGATAGATTTATGTCCAAATATCGGATATAAAAATATCAAAAGAGAGAAACAAGTGATATTTTTATTTGTTTTAAGATATTCCTTTTATTTTTTAGTGCTCAATTCTCGACTCCATTCCCGTTCGCCGGAGCTCGTAAATCTGGTGTGCTACAGATTTACAGACGTTTGTCGTTGTATCTTTGGGGAATTTACGCCGGAACCGTTAGCAACACACGGAGCGTATTCTTCTTGCGGAAAGAGTTTTACTCGCCTCAGCTAAAATCTTTCGTTTTTCAGTTGTAATTTATTTTTCAGTTCAATTGTAATTTTTTATTTTTTTAGATTATTTGTAAGAAGTGAAAAAACATATCAGTTTGTAGGATTCCCGTGTAATTTCACACCAAGTGTCCAACAATCGCAAGAATAATATTTCGACCTACTGAACTGATGGCTTCTACCGGAGCAGGTTCCAGCTCTTAGCAGCCGATCAACAACTCTGTTCGGCATTATCATATTGTACCTGTTGTTCAGGTCCCGACTGCTGAAAAACCCGAAAAATTCAATGGGCTTGACTTCAAGAGGTGGCAACAGAAGATTCACTTCTATCAAACCACCTTAGGTTTGGCAAAATATCTGAAGGACGATCCCCCTCTTGTTGATGAAAATGAAACCAACGTTGGACTACGCGTTGTGTACGAAGCTTGGGGGCAAGGTGATTATCTTTGTCGGAACTATGTCCTGAATGGACTTAGTAACAAGTTTCACAATGTGTACGCTTTGTTGGTTCTGCCAAGGAGCTTTGGGCTGCGTTGGAGAAGAAGTACAAGACCGAAGATGCCGGGGCAAAGAAATTCATCGTCGGAAAATTTCTTCACTTCAAGCTGGTTGACACGAAGATTGTCGTGTCACAAGTGCAAGAGTTCCAACTGATCTTGCATGATATCCATGCTGAATGGATGCTTTGAGCGAGTCATTCCAAGTAGCGGCTGTGATCGAGAAGGTGCCGCCAGACAGGAAGGATTTAAAGAACTATCTCAAACACAAAAGAAAAGAGATGACTCTTGAAGACCTGGTTGTTCGTCTTCGTATTGAGGAAGACAACCGTAATTCATCAGGAAGTATCTTGATGATCGAAGCTCGTGCCAACTTGTTTGAGCAAGGGAACTCGAGCAAGAGAAAGTCCCTTAACAAATGTAAACAGCCCGCCAAGGTTTTGAAATTTACTGACAATTGCCACAACTGTGGAAAATCGAACCATATGGCCAAGGACTGCAGGAAGCCGAAGAAGATTAGGCCACAGAAAGCGCAAACTAGTGCCCTTGTTGCTGAACACGGCCCTGTGCCGGGTGAATTGACCAACTTTGATATGTCGGTTGTGGTTTTTGAAGCCAATTTGGTGGATAACCCAAGGGAGCGGTACATCGATACTGGTGCCACTCGTCATGTGTGTTCCGACAAGGAGGTGTTCTCTGAATTCACTCCTGCTACGGGTCGGAAACTTCACATGGAAAACTCCTCCACGTCTGATGTGGCTGGAGTTGGCAAAGTGGTGCTGAAACTCACTTCTGGAAAGTAGTTGAAGCTTAAGGATGTTGTGCATGTCCTAGACATCCGCAAGAATTTGGTCTCTGGATCTCTTATTGTTGAGCATGGATTTAGGCTGGTGTTTGATGCTAAGAAGTTAATTCTTAGCAAGTTTGGGAAATTCCTTGGTCGTGGTTATCTCGACAAGGGTTTGTTCAAAATGAATGTAATGGTCGTGAGCCGTGTAACCGTTTCTAATGATAATGAAAAGCTCATTTCTGTTTATACCGTTGAGTGCTCTGACTTATGGCATATTAGATTGGGATATAAATGCAATTAAACGGTTAATGAATTTAGAATTAATTCCTAATTCTAAAATTGAGTCACATAATAAATGTGAAATTTGTATTTAAGCAAAAATGGCTAAGTTACCTTTTCACTCGGTGGAAATGAGTACTGAACCATTAGGTTTGATCCATACTGATGTATGTGATATAAAAGGTGTGCAAACAAGAACGGGTAAAAAGTATTTTATTATTTTTATCGATGATTACACAAGGTTTTGCTACTTATATTTGTTAAGAAGCAAAGATGAGGTTGTGGAAGCATTTAAAGTCTATAAGACCGAAGTTGAAAATCAACTCGGAAAAAGGATTAAAATAATCCGATAGGGGTGGGGAGTATGTAGCTCATTTTGAAAAAATATGTTCTGAATATGGCATAATTCACCAAACGACGACCCCTTATTCTCCACAGTCGAATGGTGTTGCTAAACGCAAGTACCGTACGTTATAAGAAATGATGAATGCCATGTTGATAAATTTGGGATAACCCCAAAACGTGTGGGGGGGAAGCTGTTTTAACAGTAAATCATATCCTGAATAAAATACCACCTAAAGGGAAAGACGAGACTCCTTATGAAATATGGAAAAATCGTAAGCCGTCTTATAAATACCTAAAAGTGTGGGGGTGTTTGGCTAAGGTTTCAGTACCTGAACACAAACAAGTGAGAATCGGACCAAAGACAGTCGATTGTATATTTATTGGATATGCGTACAATAGTACAGCATATAGATTTTTGGTTCATAAATCAGAAAATCCAGAGGTATCTGTGGGTACCACAATTGAGTCGAAGAATGTTATATTCTTTGAGAACATTTTTCCTGTGAAGGAAAGGGCAGAATCTAGTTCTAATAAACGAACATATAAAACTGCTAGTGGTTCTGTACCAGATGGTACTAATGAAGAACCGAGACATAGTAAAAGGGTAAAAACGACTAAAACGTTTGGACCTGATTTTATTACATACATGTTGGACGATGAACCGAGTTCCCTTAAGGAAACACTGTCAAGCCCAGATGGACCACTCTGGGAAGAAGCTGTAAACAACGAAATTGAGTCCATTATGCAAAATCATACTTGGGAGTTGGTTGATCTTCTTGATGGTTGTAAACCTTTGGGATGCAAGTGGATCCTAAAGAAGAAATATAAAGCTGATGGATCGATTGACAAGTTTAAAGCATGTTTGGTAGTCAAAGGCTTTAAACAAAAGGAAGGGTATGATTTCTTTGATACCTATTCACCTGTTACGCATTTAGCATCGATAAGAGTGCTTCTCTCGATTGCTGCTTTGCACAATCTTGAGATTCACCAAATGGAGGTTAAGACGATATTTTTGAATGCTGAATTGAAAGAAGAAATATACATGGAACAACCTGAAGGGTTTGTTGTACCTGGACAAAAGAGAAAGGTGTGTAGATTGATCAAATCCTTGTACGGACTGAAACAAGCTCCGAAATAATGGCATTTGAAATTTGATGACGTGATGTTGTCAAAGGAGTTCAAAATCAACGAATGTGATAAATGTGTTTATGTCAAGAGTACATCAAATACATTTGTGATTGCATGTTATGTAGACGATATGTTGATCATGGGGAGTAGCCATGAAGTAATCATGGATACGAAATTGAAGAGAAATTTCAACATGAAAGATATGGGTTTGGCTGATGTTATTCTTGGAACAAGGATAATCAGAACCCAAGATGGAATTATCTTGTCACAATCTCATTATGTAGAGAAAGTGCTCAAGAAATTTGATGCCTATGACGGTGCACAGTCTAGGTGTAATACACTCCTTGATCTCAGTAAAAATCTGGTAGTCAACAAAGGTCAACCAGTGGCTCAGTTGGAATATTCACGAATAATAGATAGTCTGATGTACTTGACGAATTGTACACGACTAGACGTGGCCTATCTGGTGAATAAGTTGAGCAGATTTACGAGCAATCCCATTTATGAGCACTGGAATGCATTGAAAAAGGTACTTAAGTACTTGAGGTACACCCTTGAATACGGGCTAAAATACTCGAGATATCCAGCCGTACTTGAAGGGTACTGTGATACAAGCTGGATATCAGATTTGAGAGATTCTCGCTCCACTAGCGGATATGTTTTCTGTATTGAAGGAGGTGAAGATTCGTGAAAACCCACCAAACAAATGTGTATAGCTCGGTCAACGATGGAATCGGAGTTCATCGCTTTAGATAAAGCTGGTGAAGAAGCCGAGTGGCTTATAAATTTTTTATCTGATATTCCATGTTGGAATAAGACTTTGTCGCCTCTGATAATTCACTGTGATAGCCAAGCTGCTATAGGTATGGCGCAAAGCAACTTGTATAACGGTAATTCTAGACATATTTGTCGTAGACATAATACCGTGCGTCAATTGATCACAAATGGCATTATTTCCATTGACTATGTGAAGTCTAAGGAAAATTTGGCTGATCCTTTGACGAAAGGATTGAATAGATATCAATTGGCAGTTTTGCTAGAGGGAATGGGCTTAAAAATCCACAATGTAAAGAATGATAATAGTGGTAACCCTACCACGCTGAGTAGGGCTGAGCATGGAACTCAGAGAATTTTGAACCGTTCTGAAAACCGAACCGAAATCACTCCGAACTGAAAAATATCCGTTGACTGTTTGACTTTCTCCAAACCGAACCGAACCGAAAAAATAATTGGTACGGTTCTGGAGATTTCTCAAATATCCATACTGAGAACCGAAGAACCGAAATTAAGAACTGAATTATAACATTAGATGTGTTATTAATATATTTTATGTCAAATTTGATCCAATATAATATAGTAATAACTATTAACCTTCACTTAAATTTTATGCTTAGTAATACTTGATCTACAATTGAATTTTTTCTATTATAATATGAAAGGTTAAAGGATATTTTTTTTAAGAAAAAAATATTATATTTTGTTCGAATTTTAAATTTTCAATATTAGTTGCACAAATTTAGTCTTAACTGAAATTTAGAGTTACTTCTAAAATTTATTTCAAAATAAAATATTTAATATGAGGAAGTAGTGATGAATGTTGGTTTTATTAAAGCATGTAAAAATTAAATAACTAAAATTTATAGTTACTTCTAAAATTGATTTCAAAATAAAATCTTCAATATGATGAATTATTGATGAATATTATTCTTAAGCATATAAAAATTAAAATATAACTAGGTAGTCATTAAAAAAAATTAAAGAATAAGAAATCTCTGAAGATCCGAACCAAATCATACCGAATCGAACCGTCCCAATAGTCCCGAATATCAAACCGAACCGAACCGAAAAATAAAACTTCCGAACCGAACCGAACCGACTTTTTGGTACGGTTTCGGAGATCGAATTTTGAAATCTCTGAATTTTGGTACGGTTTTAGAGATTTATCAATCTCCAAACCGTACCGATTCACGCTCACCCCTAATGCTGAGTGGAGATCCCACGAACTTGGTTCAAAGAGAAAACTAAGCTATGAAAATTCAATTGAGCACTTGGAACATATGAATGTCCAAAGTTATTCCCTAGAGCACTCCAAGTGCAGGATGACCTGTTGATTGTGGTGAGGGTAAGTCATGTGGACTTTTAATGAATCCCTAATCTTATAAAGGTGGAGTAAGACATGATACTCTTGATAGGGAGGTCACCTATATAAGTGTGAAGTGTGGGCCGCTTCAAATGTAAACACTTATAAATCCATTGTGTTGTCCATGGCCAAAACGGACACAACGTTAGAACGAAATGGATTAAGATTTATATTGTGTGAATTTCATTGTCTTGGTGTACACTATGGAAGAATAATTCAAGGCATTATATCCACTATGCCGCCAGTACATCCGATGATGTTTACTAAGAAAGGTTCAAAGCCAAAAGCTAACTTTTTTGATGCAATAGAATTTTGTGAGGATTGACCATAAGAGTCTGTATATATGTTTATTTCTTGTACTTTATCTTTTGTGGGGGATTGTTAGTAAAAGATAAAGAACATGGGAGATGTCTTTTCCCATATGCCCACATGCGTCATATGCTTTTTCTCCATCATGCCCATATGATCATTGAATTAAAAAAAATATATATATATTTTTTTTAATCAATTTGTTGGCCAAATTGGCTATTTGATTCCTTTCATTTGCCTATAAAAGGGCATACTCGGCAGAGAAGAAAGACAAACAAAGAAGAGGAAAAGAGAGGAAAGAAAGATAAAGAGAAAGGAAATAAAAGATAGATTTATGTCCAAATATCGGATATAAAAATATCAAAAGAGAGAAACAAGTGATATTTTTATTTGTTTTAATAAATTCCTTTTATTTTTGAGTGCTCAATTCTCGATCTGTTTCCGTTCGCCGGAGCTCGTAAATCTGGTGTGCTACAGCTTTAGAGACGTTTGCCGTTGTATATTTGGGGAAGTTACGCCTGAACTGTTAGCAACACACGAGGCGTATTCTTCTTTCGAAAAGAGTTTTACTTGCCTCCGCTAAAATCTTTCGTTTTTCAGTTGTAATATATTTTTCAGTTCAATTGTAAATTTCTATTTTTTAGATTATTTGTAAGAACTGAAAAATACATATCAGTTCGTAGGATTCCCGTATAATTTCACTCCAAGTAACCAACATGCTCCAGCAACAAACCCAGCGCCAGGAACGTCCAGAGGAGGACGAGACGAGGATTGTTACTTCTTGGACTACCATACCACACCAACCAAAGGACTTGACCCTGGAAAGATTAGTTGCGCAAATGTGCAAACTACAGGCCCGAGTACATGGCAAAAGGGTGCTTCAGACCTACGGACATTCGTTTTCAGAAGAAGTCATAGAATGGGACTTGCCCAACTACTTCAGGAAATTGAGCCTATCATACGAAGGCTCAACGGACCCCGCGAGACTTTTGAGATCATTAGATAATATAGTTGTGTTGCATGTATATAGCGGCATAGTTAGTTGTTAAGCCTTCCTAACCACCTTGAAAGGGTCAGCGCAAGATTGGTTTACCAGTTATTAGCTGGTTTTGTTCATAACTTCGAGAAGTTTAACTCCCTATTCTTAAATCAATTTGCGAGTGCCAAGAAGCATGAAAAGACATACCTCTTTTTTATAAACATGCAGCGGAAAAGAGGGCGAGACTTTACGACAATATGTGGCAAGATACACTAAGGAATGCGTGGAAGACCATTCGGCTTCAGAGGAGATTAAGGCCAGAAGTCTCACGGGAGGCCTTAGACCCAGAAAATGTAGAAATTCACCAATGACCTCCCAGAGAGGTGCAGCAAATATGTTACCATGAAAGAAGTGGAGGCTGACAATCTCCAAAATGATAAGTCCAATACAAAGCAGGTGGAGGAGAGGCCCTGCCCGAGTGATCACTGAGTGCAACATAAAGAAGCTAGAATTGAGGATCGGTTCAGAGGTCTGAGATACAGGCATTACAAGCCTCTAAACGCACCACATCAATAAATATTTAAAGTAATGGAGATAAGAAGAGGGACAACGTCGCTTGTCCAACTGAATCCTTTGTCGCCCCCGCGGAAGGGTTCTTTTGCGGAAAGGGATCAGTATTGCAGGTACCACCGGAACTATGGTCACGCGACCAACATCTGTCGAGAACTAAAAGGTGAAATTTAATGCCTCATCAGAGCAGCCATTTAAAGGAGTTTTTTTTTTTTTTTTATCCAAGATAGAGAACGCCTAGAGGATCGTGAGGTAGGCGGCAAACGCAAGAGGGCAGAAGAGAAAATTGAGAGGCCTATAAAAAGGGGTTGATCTAGATGATCGTGGGGGGACCCACTGATGGCGATTCACATAATGAAAGAAAGAGAACCTATCGAGGAAAAAAGGTCGCTGATAAGGTAGCAGGAGTAAAAATGAAGGCAAGTGAGGTCACGCTAGTTTAGAGCGACGGATGGGATCTCTGCCATGCATAACAACGTGCTAGTTGTCACGACGGTGGTTGTTAACTATGACAACGAGTGTTCATAGACACTGGAAGCTCGATGGATATTATGTTTTGGAAGTGCCTGCAGCGGATGGATTTGGAAGTAGAAATTGAGCCAGTGCATACAACCCTATATGGATTTAATGTAATGAGGTCTCTGTTGGTGTTATATACTGAAAGATTAGTTTTGAATGATATTACACTTTACTCTTTATGAATGAGAATCATGTTCGATTAAAAAAGTTCTATGTTCTGTTGTTTTACACTTAGATGAAATGGTTCATTAGCGGGTGAACAGAAGATCATTTTATCAGTCACTTGCAAAACAAAAATTATTGGTTCACAACCTAGATGGAAATGAACACACCATCGGAACGGTTGCAATGTCAAAGGTACAGTCGGTCTTGACTGATTAGTTGCACTAGTACATTTATGTATTGAACAGGATCCCAGAGAGAAAAAAGTTTTTTGTATACTAATCGTCAAGAACAAACTTAAGTCTCATTTAATTACTGCGTTCTCTTAATCCGTAAGATATTAAACAGACATGTGCATGTAATATTTTATACTTTGATTCTCTTGGGTGAGATTCAGTTCACTGGATCAATAATCTTGCTATCTTAGGTAATATTGTTGTATGTATGATGTGTTGTTAGGATATTTACGGTCACCATGTGAATTAGTTTGATGATGGCCCCGCAGTGAGTTCAAACTTAACCCAAGGTGGATAGATTTCCTAAGCCCCAACAATACATCAAATCGCATCACAAGTAGCCTCATTGCTACTCATGCAAAACATCATAAGTAGTTTCATTGCTACTCATGCATCTATATACAACTTACATTATAAGTATTTTCATTGATACTTATATAAGACATACCTTTTAGCAGTGCGACATGACGAAGACGAGTGGCAAACACAAGGTCACGATTCACATAATGACATAAAAATGTAATTCACACATAGAGCAATCGATAGAAACGCAGACTGGCTCTGATACCAAACGTAACACCCCATTTTGATTTTAAAGAAATTCTGGACTTTTCAAAAATCAGTAAAATATTTTCGACTCATTTTCGAAATCATGGGAATTATTCACACAATTGCATAGTCCAAGTCTTATCTGGACCCACGGGGATTCATTACCCGATTTACAATATGGTTTTCATTAACTTGATTCACAACATCTCACATGATATTTAGGTTAATTATAACAACACGAATAATGAAAATAAACATGATATTCAATAAAGTACGCATCATGAATATCTAAATTCCACAATCCAAAACATACGTTTGAAAACAGTTCAACATGTCTCATAAATCATAAGTTCATAAAATGCGGAAGCAAAGGCAATAACTAAATGACCACCCACTTGTCTTTTCCTCGTCATCCGACACCTGCTTTACATGCATCCATGAAGAGTAGGCGGGGGTGATCACAATGAAACCGTAGTGCTCACCACTATGCCCATATACAATAATAGAATGTTAATATGGTATGGTCGCAGCATAAACATAAATCAATCATCATCATGTCCCATCTCCTATCAATAACACACCAATAATCTCACTCATGTGCACATCTTTCAGTAGCCGCAGAAAGGGGCTGCATAAACCCTAACGGCGGGAGTGCGTGCCAGTGTAACAGACACGACCTTTCATTAGATCTTAGGGAGACTTGCCTCGCAAGGGCAACAGTATCGTAACTCAACGGGGACAACCGTATTTATGGCCATAACAGATCACATCAGTAGGCCACATGGTTCACATGCATACATTGGTCATACCGACTCAACAAACATAACACATGTATGTCATAAATAATTTTAGAATAACGAACCCACCTGGATTACGAAGTAGAAGATAACACACAAAAGCCGGTAGGATGAGAGTACGACTTGTCAAACACCTACATTCGTCAAGAATAGTCCTATCAACAATTATCCCAACACTTAGAATCACATACCATAGCATTCACTTAGCCGAAATTGTATCGACTAAGGGATTCGTGGAAATTCTTAATGGAGTTTGGAACCTCAGCTTAACCAACTAGACTCGATAAACCATATAACATCACTTAGAGCTTATATAGCATGCAAAACACAGTGATGAGTAAATAGGAAGTCTACCAAGTCAGAAAATATTCAAACAAGACTCGGTTGGGTGTTGCCGGGAAAACTGACTTGAATTTATGACTACCGAATCTTTTCAAAAAGAACTCACAATTTTCAACGAAAATTTACCACATTAAAGTACACCCAGAAATACACATATACACTAGATATCAGCCTTTAAACCTCTTTCTAACTCAGTCAAATAATTTTTCAAAAAAAAATACAACCGTAGAGTAAAAATTCTAGTTCCCCAGTCAAACCTTCAAACTTATACATAAAATTTTGACACGACCAATATGATAATAGAATAATATACTCCACAAAATTTCACATTAAAATTTATCAAACTCGATTTTATATCTATTTTTCAAGGTTCTGACCAGAATTCAAAATCAACATTTCACATAGCTACAGACGGAGATTTAATCTGAAAATTTAACACAACATACTTCATCATCAGGGAGTGTCACATATCAAATTTCAGACAATTTGGCCGAGTATTCAATTTATCATGATTTTTACAAAATCCACTAGCACGATCATTTTAAAAAATTTGTAACTCAAGATATATGCATCGAAACGACCTGAGGTTTTTTTTAACATGTCGAGTACACATTAAGCACTCAAAAATCCTGGGTTTCCGCAAAAAATACTCACGTCCTTTAGATTTTGACAACAAACCGAAGGGACGAACGCAATACGACATTTATACATAAATACAAATAATCCAAAACACATAAATTCACCATGGCAGCAACTAACACATAAATATATCTCAAAATATAAGTCTAGAAAAGTCGCCAACTACTGTACTCCGAAGTGGAGACGAGAAAAACGAGTGAGAAGACATGCTATAATCGAACGTGTTAATACCCAATTTTGGCCTCACCTATTATAATATTACACATGGATATATATTATATCAATTATCTTATTTTAGGGCCCAAAAATAACACTGCTTGTAATAATAACGGGCCCACCAAAAATATATATATAAACCCCAATGATGGACGTGAGATACAGAGGTCTGAGGGGCTATTACTTTTTTCTTTCTTCTACTCATTTTCTCTGAGATAAAAAAAAATACATCACAGATACATAGCTGCTTCTTCTTCAATTTCTATTTATGGATTTATACCAAATTTACATACAAAAATACATATAAATCCAATAAAAATATTCAACCGAAATTCATTGTAAATCCAATTTTCTGAATACCCCATGTTGATACAATTTCGCATATCAACAGTTTGGCGCTAGAGGAAGGGCGCCGTAGTTTGCTCGAGTAACCGGTGCCGCAACACAGCC
>CACSLK010000214.1:8032962-8047829 GCA_902706635.1 Striga hermonthica
TTCGATAAAGTTCAATGCCGTGCATGTTGTTTGACGTTCCTAACAGAACCCAACAATCAGAAGGTGAAAGTTCGCAGATTCCAAGTGGGCGATTTGGTGTGGAAGAGGATTGATGTGCTCAAACACGTTGGTAAACTAGAGCCCAACTGGGAGGGACCATATCTGGTCGAGAAGGTTCACGCCGGAAGAGCATATTCCTTGAAGGATTCAGAGGGAAGATCGTTGGCCAGGTCATGGAATGTTGTCAATCTCAAGAAATATTATGTTTACATTTTTTCTTTTGTGATCGAGCAATTGAATTGATGTAATTCCGAATCGTGATACCTCTAAAGATTATCATAGTTGATCATTTTTATGTCAATGGTGTTCTCATATGGTCTTATTGGATTTCTTTTATGGCTTGCATGCATACTCTAGATGGTTCATTTAAAAAATTCGATGTGGTTTATTCAAGATATAGATATCGTTTACTTGGAAATATTAAAATGACTTCGTCGATTTCTTGTATGGATTTATTGGTTTGCTCATATGATATGCATAAATCGCTTATATGGTCTCTTGGAATTTTTAGTATGGGGTGCATGGAGTCGCGGACACGATCTTGATGATGAGTTGCTCGAGGAAACAAGAAAAACGTATCACGTTTTCGGAACATCCCGATCCCACAATGGGGCGGGCGAGTGGTTGCTTGCTTTCGAAACATTCCTTGGGATGGGCAGGTGGTCGAAAAAGTCCATGCCTCTGGGTTGGACGACCACCATGTTTTCAGAACATCCCCTGGGGTGGGCAAGTGTCAAGAAAAAAGTCCCATGTTTTCGGAACATCCCCGATCCCGCGATGGGGGTGGGCGAGTGATTGCTTGCTTTCGGAACATTCCTTGGGGTGGGCAGGTGGTCGAAAATATCCACGCCTCCAGGCTGGACGACCTCCATGTTTTCGGAACATCCCCTAGGGTGGGCAAGTGTCAAGAAAAAAGTCCATCATTTTCGGAACATCCCCGATCCCGCGATGGGGGTGGGCGAGTGGTCGCTTACTTTCGTAACATTTCTTGGGGTGGGCAGGTGGTCGAAAAAGTCTACGCCTATGAGCGGGACGACCACCATGTTTCTGGAACATCTTCTGGGGTGGGCAAGTGTCAAGAAAAAAGTTTCTCGTTTTCGAAACATCACCGGTCCCCCGATGGGGGTGGGCGAGCGGTCGCTTGCTTTCAGAACATTCGTTGGGGTAGGCAGGTGGTCGAAAAAGTCCACGCCTCCAGGCTGGACAACCACCATGCTTTCGGAACATCCTCTGGGGTGGACAAGTGTCAAGAAAAAAAGTCCCTCGTTTTCGGAACATCCCTGATCTCGCGATGGGGGTGGGTAGGTGGTCGAAAAAGTCCACGTCTCCAGGCTGGACGACCATCATGTTTTCGAAACATCCCCTGTGGTGAGCAAGTGTCAAGAAAAAAGTCCCTCGTTTCCTGAACATCCCCGATCCTGCGATGGGGGTGGGCGAGTGGTCGCTTGCATTCGGAACATTCCTTGGCGTGGGCAGATGGTCGAAAAAGTCCACGCCTCCAGCTGGACGACCACCATGTTTTCGGAACATCCCCTGGGTGGGCAAGTGTCAAGAAAAAAGTCACTTTTTTTCGGAACATCCCCGATCCCGCAATGGGGGTGGGTGAGTGGTCGATCCAAGTATTGGGTCGTGAAGACGTAGAGCCTATTGATGTTCTCGGAGACAGGTTGATGATTTCTACTTGGTTTTATACGGTCCAAAGACCTCAGTGGCAAGTCGATCACATCTAGTACGGATAGCTCGGGCAGACGTGGAATTGGGAAAATTCTTGGGATGACTAGATCAAACTACGTGCGTGGAACAACATAGCGAGGTGTCAAACAGATTAAATAGGTTTATCACAACAAGGATGGAAGAAGGATTAATCTAAAACCACTGCAATCAACAGGATGACGTCCAAAACCCAACTGATGTGTATTGCACTTGGATTATCGATACTCATTGGGAGAAGATGGGAGTTTCACTGAGCACATCATGCGTGCACACGGTTTGATTTTACTTAAGAATGTTTACAGTGGCTCAAATTAGGATGCAAAGAGGATCCATATGTCGTAAGGACCGCCCAGGTCGTTGTCGTAATAAGTTGCGAGATAAAGCAAAAACAATGAGGAAGGAAATCAAAACTTCATTCAACAAATTCAAAATTACAATAGTAAAATAAGAGTACATCAACCAAGCCTAAAATTATTTAGAAGGGGCGGTAGTGGATTGAGCAGCTGTGGTCGACTGAGCAACAGCGGTCAACGACGTAGTACCAACAATGGACGACTGCGCACTTGTGGTCGACGAGGCAGCAATGGCCGCGGTCGACTGTGTGGCTGCAGTCGACGACGTAGCAGCCGCAACGATGGATCGGGCAATAGCACATGACGAAGTGGCGGCGGCGGTGGATGACTGGGCGACGATAGAAGCGGAGGGACCAGACATGGACGATAGCACATTAGAGGCTAGCGGCTGGGGAGGGATAGTGATGGAGAGGCGAATCATCGGAGTTTCGTCTGGCTTAGGTAAGTCAAAATAATGATACAAAGACTTATCCCTTACCAGAGCTCGCCCTAACGACTCCGACCACTAAGGGTGCTCAGCAGGCAGGCTAGGATCACCAGTAAAATTGGAAGGCACGTGGGGATGGCATCCCAAATCTTATTGTGATCGAGCTCGCCCGAGATGCCCTGTTCCTTCAGTTGCCGCTTGATCTCCTCCATGGTGTAGGTGTAGAAGTCGAGCCCCATGCCCAAAGCCTCTTTGAGAAAGAGAGTCGAGCACAAGTAGTCGTTGATCAGCTGCTTTCGGTAAGCCTTGAGGAAACTCTGACCAAACTGAGATCTCAACAAGGCTTTCTGGGACTGCTCCACCCCGAAAGTAGCTGCAACCTCGGCCTCCTTCTTCCTACAAGACCTCTCCGCCTCGTGGACCTTATCTTTGCCCTTTAGCGCATCTTATATCATCCTTGTTTAGCTGCTCAGTCAGCTCGTGGCGCACCTTGAGCAGCTCTTGGTTCTCGGCCTTGAGCTGCTGGTTCTCCGTGTCGAGACGCCTGTTGTCACCTTCGACCACCGGGAGAGGACGGCCAGAGCTATTCAAGGTCTCCTCGAGGAGGGGAGCAACAGAGACCAGAGTCTGCAAGGATAGTAGAAATCAAGATACAAGCATGGATAGTAGAGATAAAAGCCTTAAGGGGAAAATAGTGGTAATGGATTAACGAACATGCACCAAGGCGCAAGCAGCAAACTCGCCTTGGGCTCAGCGGTCGACGGCCCAACAGTGCGTATCCTCAAAGGGAAAAGCGTATCCTCAAAGGGAAACTGGCCCATAAGACGAGAGATAGCCTCTCGAGGACCAGCTCCCACTAAGGAAGGAGGAGGGGAGCGAGAAGACTGCTGCACAAGTTGGCCCCAACAGATTGTGACTCAAGGTGAGGTCACTTGTTGGGAGAGCTGGGATGGTCGACTGCCGGGCCAGAGGCAGGGGGAATGACCACTGCAGAACGGGGCCGTTTTTTGGCCGCATCGGCATCCTTGGTCGATTGGGAGGGGGAGAGGGGAGAACGGTCAGTTTGTTTAGGAGCAGAGAGAGGGGCCTTCTGTTTGTGCGAGCCCAAAGAAGCCCCTAAATTCTCGGTACAGGGAGGCACTTCTTTGGTCGAAGAGGTGTGTTTGGTCTTGTCTGCCGGACTTGAGGAATCCGTGTTCGCGTACCCTTCTGCACAGATCTTTTTAGGTTGGACCTGGGCAAAAATCCCTCTGCATGAATAAAGCACAAATTAGTAAAAGTTTGGTCGACAACAAAAGGTGCAACAAATGTAAGAACAATTAGTGAAAAGATAATGGTATCGACTCGAGCACCTACTCGAGCTTTCATATGAAGATCAGCTAGAGAGGGATCGACGCAGATCAATAAAAGTTTCAGGAAGGGGAGTAGAAAAAGGTTTATGGGTGAGTATGCCACAATGATGAAGAAGGTTGTTGTTCCTAAGTAAAGAAGAAGTAGCCACAGGGTTGGAGTTCCACAAAACAATACGGCGGTTGAAGACAGGATTGTTAGCAGGGGTATCGACTTCAAAAGGAAGTTTCTTGAGCCAAGGGGTAGCGGCCCAAGGAAGAGGAGTTTTAGGGGTTATATACACAAACTTCTCTTTCCACTTAAGAACGTTTGAAGGGCGGTCGACAATAAAGTAAGCACCATTTCGGCTCTTCACATACAGAGCCCCAGCTTGTTTGGAGGCCAAGTAGCAGTAATGGAAAAAGTCCAGGTCGACTCGTCTCATATGGACAAAGGAGAGGATAATGGTCAGATTCCTATAGGCATTAGGTGGCAGTTGGTTGAGATCTAAGTCGTACAAGGCACATAGGTCGAGCAGGGCTTGACAGATAGGAAAGTGTAGGCCGAGGTCGAATTGGACCTGGAAGAAAGTATATGAACCAGCGGGAGGATTGTTACAGGTACTGTTGTCTCCAGGGCTAAGCACCATCGAGGAGGAACCATAGCTCTCCTCGTCGAACCAATTGGCACTGCGAGAAGAGGAAGAAGAGTGCTTTTTGGGGGTTGAAGAGGGAGGTATGCGCGAGGAAAAAAGGACGAAATCTTTGGGGTCACGAGAGGACAAAGGAATAAAATCTATAGGATCGTCTTTAGTTTTGTCATCTTGAATGACTAGTCGTCGAGAACGCTCGGTGGATGGGGAAGTGGGACGACTAATGACTTCCTCCTCAGGCTGGTCGACCAGATAGGAAGAGGGAGTGAAAGCGGTTCTTGAAGGACTATCGTTAATGACTGTGGGTCGAATGATGTTAAGGGGTTCGGGCTGGAGAATTTCCTGGACAGAGTCGCTCGATAGGCTCGCAGTCGATGAGGAAGAAGGATAGGTCATATCCTTGCCGCTATACCAGTCGTTTTCGCTTGAGGTCGCAGAATCTGAAACAATTTAAAAGAACAAAGGGAAATAGGATCAGGGCGAGTAGTATGAGAAAGGAAAAAAGGAAGAGAGCCTCAAGCGGACTTTTGCAAAGAGAAATAGAGAAGAGGAGCGAAAGACCGTATAACCGGCTAGGCGAAATCGAGGTCGTGGAAAGAAAAAGATTGAAATCGGCATGGCGCTTGAAACAGCGGCATATATTCTGAACCTAGTTCCGTCTAGGATAGTTGAGACTACTTAGTATGAATTGTGGAAGGGCGTAGGCCCAGTTTCTCACATATTCGAGTATGGGAAAGCCCTGCATTTGTGGTTGTATAGGAAACTGACAAGTTAGATAGATGTTCAGAAGTTAGGCTGTTTGTAGTCTATCCCACGGAATGAAATGAGGATTGTTTTATAGTCTCAAGGATAAGTCGTTAGTACGAATGCTAGATTCTTGGAAGAATACTATATTATGAACCACAAGTCCGCGAGTAGACTTGTCTTATCAGAATTAAGAAGTAAGGTCGATAGTTCTCCACCGAGTTCACAAGTAGATACATCACGTAATACTACAACACGACACACTGAGACTGTACAAATGCAGACAATACCTCGTCGTAGTTGCAGGGTTTCTCATTTACCCGACCGATGGATAGATCTTGGAGAGTCATCAGACTCAGTTCCAGGAGATCTAGAATCGGATCTAAGGACTTATGATGAGGCACTCCAAGATAAGGATGCAGATTCATGGAATGTTGCAATGAAAGCTGAAATTGGGTAAATGGACTCCAATCAGGTCTGGGATCTTGTAAAACCACCGGATAGGGTACGCCCCATTGGATGAAAGTGGGTCTATAATAGAAATAGATGATTGGATGGGAAGGTTGAGACCTTCAAGTCTAGGCTTGTTGCGAAAGGTTATACCCAGAAAGAGGGTATTAATTATGATGAGACATTTTCGCCAGTAGCTATGCTTGAATTTTTTTTGGCTATAGCCGCTCATATGGATTATGAGGTCTGGCAGATGGATGTAAAGACGGATTTCCTTAATAGGAACCTTTAGGAAGACATCTATATGCAGCAACCATAGGGATCCATTGCTAAGGAATGAGCATCTAGTGTGTAAGCTTAATCGGTCTATTTACGAACTGAAGCAAGCTTTGAGATATTGGAACATCCGGTTTGATGAGTTGTCCAGTCGTACGAGTTCACTCAATGTCCAGATGAGTACTGTGTGTACAAGAAGATGAGTAAGAGCGTGGTGGTGCTTCTTGTGCTTTACGTAGACGAAATACTTCTTATTGAAAATAGTAAGAATGAGTTATCTGACGTAAAGGTGTGGTTGTCTAAGTAGTTTGATATGAAAGACTTAGGTCAAGCAGGATACATTCTTGGGATTAGGGCCATTCGAGACCGCAAGAAAAGGATGTTTTGCTTATCCTAGTCTACATACATAGATATTGTCTCGGCTAGATTTTGCATGAAGGATTCCAAGAAAGATATGTTACGTTTCAGGCATGGAATAGGTCTATCTAATGAGATGTCTCCAGCCGAGTACATAGCAGCCTCAGAGACAGTGAAAGAGGCAGTTTGTCTTAGGAATTTCTTAGTGGACTTAGAGGTGATTCCGAATTTATCACGTAGTATCACCATGTACTGTGATAACAGTAGAGCAGAAGCAAACTCAAGGGAACCACGAGCCCACAGAGCAAGCAAATAGATAGATCGCAAGTACCATCTGATTCGAGATATCGTGAGTAGAGGAGACGTTGATGTTGCCAATATTGCATCAGAGGACAACCTAGCTAATCCTTTCACGAAGAGTTTGTCGGGGAAGCTCTTCGTCAAACACGTGGAAGGAACGAGAGTCAGGTGTATGGTGATAAGATCGACATAGGTCTTTTAGAATAGCAGATTGATCGGACTATACTAGTAAAAGTGAAAGCTTTAAGTATAAGTGGGAGATTGTTGGTGTTATATACTGAAAGCTTGGCTTTAGATGTTATTACACTTCTGCCCTTTATGAATGAGAATCATGTTCAATTAAACAAGTTCTATGTTCTGTTGTTTTACACAGATAAAATGGTTCATCACCGGATGGACAAAAGATCATTTTATCAGTCACTTGCGAAACAAGAATTATTGGTTCACAACCTAGATGGAAATGAACACCCCATCAAAACGGTTGTCGTGACAACGGTACAATTTATCTTGATTGATTAGTTGCACTAGTACCGTTATGTATTGAATGAATCCTAGAGAGGAGAAGTTCATTTTATATTGATCGTCGTAAACGAATTAGACCTTAGTTAAGTACTGCGTTTTATTAACTCGTAAGTTATTAAATAGACATATACAAGAATTATTTATTACTTTGATCCAATTGGGTGAGGTTCAGTTCGCTGGATATATAGTCTTACTGTCTTGGGTAATATTTTTGTATGTATGATGTGATGTTAGGATATTTACGGTCACCGTGTGCGTTAGTTTGATGATGTCCCCGAAGTTAGTTCATGAAGGATTGTTATGCTAAACGCTACAGGTGGATTAAATTCCGGCATAATAATAATGCAATGAATGAGCGCTACCTCTGGTAATATAATATATTAATTAATCCTTGATTATCAGTAATCGAATTAACTAATGGACATTATATCTTAAACATGAGGAGGTAATTCGCATAACTAGAATTTGAGTCTCAAATTTAATTTGAGATTGGAAAAGGGAGTGCAATAATATTACGTTAGTGGACCGTAATATTGTTGAAGTAATTTGGAAGAGTAGACTTTGCCCACAGTTAGTCCTTTACTTAAGAAGCCTTATTCCTATTCTCTTAAGGATCCCTAATGTAGCTCTATATATCCATCATTAAGCTCATGGAAAAGAGAAGAATAGATCAGAATTCTCCTACGTGCAGATACATATACACGCACGCCCTCTCTCTCTCTCTAGATTTATGTTCGAACTTTATCTTTTTCTTGTTACTCCACAGATAGAAGTTAAAGAGGTGTGTCAGTAATACAGTAGAAGATCCCGAGGTAATCGAGACTTCGTGATCATCCTTTGGAGCCGACGAGCCACGACCCGAAGTCGCGACGCTGACCCCGATGACCGACGACCACCGCAACCACCGCGACCCGCGATGGACTGCCGACCACGACTGCGGCCCCGCGACGTCTTGATCCCGCCACCTCCACGATCTCGGCTTCTCCGACTGTTGTTCCCGGTCATCCTGAATCTGCCAGATTCATAATTTTTAAGCCGTAAATTTTTCCACGTTAAACCTATAGATCCGCTGCGCATAAGTTTACTTTTGCTATTGAATTCGTGACTTGTACATAACGAGATCCTCACAAATCCCAACATTTCATACAATGTCCTAATTCATAAAATATTCATACAAATGCCCTAATTGATATAAAACAATATTAACAATTGCCCACTCCATTTCCTCATACCATTTCAACAATAAAGAACCAAACAACAACACCAGACAAGCAATTGTTGGTCAAATTCACCAGTGGATACACATATAAAATATGTTGTGTGGATAATCTATCATAACAATCACTGACGGAACTATTCCGTCAACGGGACTACAATAGTTCTGTCCACCCATTTTTAATGTTTTCTTCAACCACACAACAAAACCCCCACTGTTCTAAAAATTAGCCTAGGCTGTGGGCACCTCCGATTTGCACAAACCGGTAGAAAAAATCGTTTAGACGGCGCCTAGGTGGCCCTAGGCGGACTTGGCGGGCTCGGCGGCTAGGCGGTTAGGCGGCGCCTAGGCGGGCATAGGCAGACCTAGCCTCTCCTAGGCGGGCATAGGCGGACCTAGCCTCTCCAAGGCGGGCTCGGCAGCTATTTTTTTAGTTTTCTTTTTAAATTGTTTTAAATACTAATTACATTATTTTGTTCTCAGGTTTTCTTTAAAATATATTAATATTACTCCCTCCATTTTCTTATAGATGTCGTTCTACCTTTATTGACATTTAGTTAAATAAATGACGTTTTAGGTTTTTTATTCTCATTTTTCTTTTTTTGTCCCCATCTGTCTCTCCATATCCCCCGTCTCCCCATATCTCATCAGCATCCTTTTCAAGAACATCATCTCTATTCCCATGGCTATAATCATTTTTCTCTCACTTTATATCTTTATATTTTCCAACTATCTTCCACAATTTGTGTGTGCCTCTTTTAATCAAAGTTTTTCTAATTATTTGATTTCGGTTCCATTGTTCTCCTCTTTATTTTTTCATCTTACGATTTATGGATTCAAAAGGTTAAGATTCTACAAAATCGAATCCAGAAATTGACTTTGCTAAATTTATTAAATCTGACAAACTTAATGTGGATGAATTACTTCAATTATTGGAGAAGACAAAGGCAAGTTTAGATAATGTCCATTCAATTGCTTTGCAAATTAGTGATTCGACGGAGTCGTTTAAAATGTACCTGATTCAGACGTTGAAGATGATGGTAAAAGCGTCGGAATGGTTGAGGAGAAGCTTGTTAATGGTGAAACAATTTCTCAACCCAATGATGAATTTGTGAATGAGATGTTGAAGATTTTTGTGCCCAGTCTATTTTCCGAAAAGCTCCCGGCTAACGTGGAAGATTTGCTTTGAGCGGAGGGTCTTGTTCGTCTATATTTTTTGCTCGAGTAATCTATTTTTCATGTGACAACACCTTTTGTTTAAGGATTTATATCAAAAAGTTGAAGGATGAAGATTTTGATTATTCGAATATCAACCATCGGTTGTCCCAGATGTTATTTTGACCATTCCGGACAGGACTTGTGATATTATTTTACCTTTTTTTTTTTGCAAATCTTTTTTGCTTCTGGATATGTATTGGCAATGAAAACTGCATAATTCATCTTATCACAATTCAGAATGTGTGGTATGTTTGTTGTTACATATTTTGGGTTATTCTGAGTACCATCAGTATGAAAGAATTGCATTGTGAAAGAAGAATTATTGCTCTCTGTCTGTACTGTACCCTCTCGTGTTTGAACTAATGTATCAACAAAAAATCTAAAATTTGTTGCTCTGTGAGGGTGTGAATGGCTATAAAATGTTTTCTGATATGAGGTGGCTGGTTTTTTTCCGGCAAGAATTCAGCGGGTCTGCCATTTTTTCCGGCTAGAAGCAAGTTTTGTCGGTTTTCTTATTCCGACCAACAGGGGCAGGTGATATTGATGCAGCGACAGTCGTACTAGCCATCGCCGAAGAAGATGTGCAACATGGTCTTGTCAGTCGCAAGCTTTCCGGTCGCCGGGAAGAGAAAAATGGCAGTAAAGAAATTTTCTTCATTTTTTCACTATATACTAGACTTATTTTCATGTCCCGACTTCGGGTGCCCCGTCGGCCCTCAATAAGCGAGTCGAGTATTAGCGAGAGTGCTTTCGAGAAAGCACGAGAAGAGGAGAAGCCGTTCGTGATGTTTATTTATTATTTCGAGGCCTCGAGGATTGATACTAAGAAGCTCGAGTTCGAGGGTGCATATTAGTAAAATAAATGAAAAAGTCATTTACGTGGGTCCCGCAAGATCGCGTGTGACTTCAGTTTATCGAGAATCGAGTTGGGATGTGTAGATCATTCAGGCACGATCTCATGCAGGACATTTATTGAGTATTTCGGAGTTCCGAGCAATTATTTAGAGAAGCTCGAGTTCGAAGGTGCATATTAGTAAAATAAATAAAAAAGCCATTTACGTGGGTCCCGCAAGATCGCGTTTGACTTTGGTTTACCGAGAATAGAGTTGGGATGTGTAGATAATTCAGGGACGATGTCATGCGGGACATTTATCGAGTATTTCAGAGCTCCGAGCATTTATTTAGAGAATCTCGAGTTCGAGGGTGCATATTAGTAAAATAAATAAAAAAGCCTTTTACGTGGGCCCCGCAAGATCGCGTGTGAGTTAGATTTACCGAGAATCGAGTTTGGATGTGTAGATAATTCAGGCACGATGTAATGCGGGACATTTACCGAGTATTTTGGAGCTCCCAATATTTATTTGGAGAAGCTCGAGTTCAAAGGTGCATATTAGTAAAATAAATGGAAAAGCCATTTACGTGGGTCCCAAAAGATTGTGTGTGACTTCAATTTACCGAGAATCGAGTTGGGACGGGTAGATAATTTAGGCACGATGTCATGCGGGACATTTATCGAGTATTTTGGAGCTCCGAGCATTTATTTAGAGAAGCTCGAGTTCGCGGGTGCATACTAGTATAATAAATGAAAAAGCCGTTTACGTGGGTCCCGCAAGATCGCGTGTGACTTCGGTTTACCGAGAATCAAGTTGGGACGTGTAGATCATTCAGGCACGATATCATGCGGGACATTTATCGAGTATTTTGGAGCTACGAGCATTTATTTAGAGAAGCTCGAGTTCGAGGGTGCATATTAGTTAAATAAATAAAAAAGCCATTTACGTGGGTCCCGCAAGATCGCGTGTGACTTCGGTTTACCGAGAATCGAGTTGGGACGTGTAGATTATTCATGGACGATGTTATATGGGACATTTATTGAGTATTTCGGAGCTCCGAGCATTTATTTAGAGAAGCTCGAGTTCGAAGGTGCATATTAGTAAAATAAATAAAAAAAAGCCATTTACGTGGGTCCCGCAAGATCGTGTGTTACTTTGGTTTACCGAGAATCGAGTTGGGACATGTAGGTAAATCAGGGAAGATGTCATGCGAGACATTTATCGAGTATTTCGGAGCTCCGAGCATTTATTTAGAGAAGCTCGAGTTCGAGGGTGCATATTAGTAAAATAAATAAAAAGGCCGTTTATGTGGGTCCCACAAGATCCCGTGTGAGTTCTGTTTACTGAGAATCGAGTTGGGACATGTAGATAATTCAGGCCCGATGTCATGTGGGACATTTATCGAGTATTTCGGAGCTCCGAGCATTTTATTTAGAGAAGCTCGAGTTCACGAAGGAATAGTAGCAAAATGAGCGAATAAGGCTTCGTTTTTCTCGATTCTTTCAGTTTTTCGTTTATTCGATAGGAGGTATAAAGCTTGATCTTTAAGCAAACATAAAAACCAACAATAGCCAAAATGCTAATTCTTTGATCATCAAATCTTTCATGCAATTCTCCTCACAAAACAGAAAAAAGTCTACAGAGAACACACATTTTGACATAAACAGAAGCAAGACAAGAAGATTCTTTTAACCGGATTTCACAAAACATAACAAAGTCTACAAAAACAACGGACAATAACAACAAGCATCACCAATTTCATCTAAAGCTCTTCCAATCCACCTCCAATCGAACGGTTCCCTACAAGAAATGAAAATATTATCAATAATAGTTGAATATATGAAGACGAGAAGCAAATGCTATCATTGATTTACCTTGTCGTGCTGCTAACAATTCTCTAGTCGCTTGCACTAAGGTAGACACTCACATGAAATTTGTGTAGGAAGTTCACCTAGTCTTTGTAGTCGTTTTTTGTTTATGTGAGGGATTTTATATCGATTTCCTCCTCCTAGTTTCATGATCTCTTTCATACATAATTGCAATGTCAGCCACACACAATTGAGCTTGATGGGTGAATAGTCAGAGAATGCATTCTCTACCGCACTTATAAGCTCATGGATATTCCTTGCACACATTTTTTGTTGTAGCGACTGTATAGCCTTAAAATATCCAAGGTCAAGTATATTCAAATATGGAGAATTAAGGGGTTGGCAAATTAATCGAATGTCAAAGCCATTTTTTGAAGCTGCTGCTACAAAATCAGGGTCATTAGGAGGGACGTGTGTCCTAGCATTATCTTGTTGGATATAAATAGTTTCTCCGGAGCTAGGCCATTTTTTAATAATAGTTGGGATAACCTTTTCAATTAAAACCGCTTTCACATTCTCTCGTCTAACAGATGTGATCGCCTTCATCTCCATCGTGCCAGCTTGCCTGTTCCTGCTACTCCTTTGGGCCGGTTGCTCTGTTACAAACGCCCAACATCCAACTTTGCCTGAAAATACTACCCTTCCTTCACCATCAAATCTAGGACGAGTCGTGGCTGCTAGAAACATGACTTTTTCAATGTTATTTTTACTTTGGCACGAACGGTGAGGATCTTCTTCATTGTCGAGCAGGTAATATGTTTGCTCCTTCTTTGTCATGTAAAACCATTTCTCATCGATGTGAACATAGTTATACATTCCCTTAAAATTTGGCTCGCTCGACGTTGTGCTTTCATCAAGCATCGATAAACATAACTCTAGTCGTGATGTTTTGTTTTTGTCTTTCAAATGTGGTTTGATGGCACTTGAGTGACGACGTAGAACGCCTCGCTTAAAAGGCTGTACAATTTGGAACAACTAACTCCTAAAGCATTAGAAAGAGATGCAAGTGTTGTTCGTTGATGCCACTCTATCAGTTGAATTCTATTTTAATCCACCTCAATTCGTTTACGACCACAGTTTCGTGCCTTTCTCGATGAAACATCCACATCTGAGCCGGTGGAGTTCTTTTGTGAATTTTCCATATCCTTTGAACTGTTCGCAACTCCTCAATATTGCACATATCTTTCACTTCTTTTGTTGTATTCTTTTTCAATTTACCATTTACACTTTTCTCCAACAAATTAAGCATGGTAAATTGCCCAACGTTCAGCGTTAGATAGAGTCCTTTTCTTTCTCCCTTGAACATTGCCTATCAAAATAGTGGTAACCAAATTTAACATAGAGAACCAAGCAATTTGAATTAATAACATACAGAACAAAATGCTTCAATTGAAGGAGAGCCAAGATGAAATAGAAAATACCAGAAAACAATTTCTTAACATTATTTTTTTTCATCACAATGATTATGAAAAAGAAAAAAAAACCAACACCCAAAAAACAAATGATTTTTTTCCAACAGAAATTTTCAAAAGTAAAAAAAAAAGCTACATAAAAAAAAAAAGAAAAAAAGAAAGAAAGAAAGATTAGTTCTCCATTGAGATGTCTCTGCTCCTCATATCTAAGCATTTTTTCTGTAGCTTTTCTTTCTTTTTTTTTTTCTTTATTGTCTGTAGCTTTTTTTTACTGTGGTGAAGAAAAGCAGAGTTAATTATTATCCAAATAATACAACACTCAACAAAAGTAATGCAGCAGAAAACAAGCTAGTGTCAACAGGAAAACGTTTGATAAACTACTGTTTGTAATCATAATTTCAAAGTAATGCAATTAGTAGCTATGTATTCAAATCAGTAGAATTTTTCAATTTGAACACTAAATTACAATAAATAAACAACCATTTCATACTAATTAACAATTTTTGTTTTTCAACTTTAAACAAAAGGAAAAATGATAAGCTGGAAACAAAGATAATATTCAACCTAAATACACAAGCATCACGTATAGCTATGTATTAAAGAACATTTTTCTAAGATTTTTTTTTTTTTAAAAAAAAATAACTCACCTTGTCTTGTTTTCACTTGCTTCACCATTTACGTGCCCTTGAAGTACCCCTTGTATGTCCCTATTTCCTTCTCCACCATTAGCTTGTTGGCCAATATCCTCTTCCACAGATGAATCGGACCTAGCTTCGTCATCATCTTCATAAAGTTGATTTAAGTCGAGCTCGCTAACAGGGTATCCAATTTCCGGGCTATCGTCGACGTTTAGGTCAATTATAATGTTGTGTGAAGATCTCGGGACAACATCTTCTGCGTGTTGGAAAAATCAGTTATAAAATATGGGTTTGACCCGATTTTGACTGAATTTTTGATGGCTAAATATTTAATTTGAGTTGAATTAAATATTTTAGAAAAATTCTACGTTCCGAGTAGATACTCGTGGTATATTTATTTTCTCAAAACTGGTTTTCGGTGAGTGAGAAATAAATTGTTAAAGTTAGCCATAAAAGGGAACGTAAAACGTTGGTTGTGGGATTTGAAGGGTCAAAAGTC
>CACSLK010000214.1:8053372-8067635 GCA_902706635.1 Striga hermonthica
CACTATATATCTTTTTGCTGCAAATTTATTTGCAACTTTAGGCCCAATTGAAAAATCCAATTCTAGTTGGATTTGGACTCGGGTTTTGACCCAACCCAAGTGAAACCTCTCTAGTACAATGAACTTGGACACATGACTATTCACTACGTCGTAAGGAGGTTTGTTCAAAATCGATCGGAATGTTTGAAGCCATTGGAAATCTTTATTTGTGATATGAGGTTTAACTAAATCATCCATATTTATAAAAATTTGTAGGTGTTGCTTCAAAAACTTTGAAATGTTGAATGTGAATTTTGATTTTACCTCCTTGTCAAAATTTTGGCTCCAAATAAGAAATTTTTGGTGAAGCTGTGTATTGTTGTATGTGAGCAGTGTTTTAAATAGTGCAATTTCGCGCGCTACGTCGCGCGCTATAGCGCATTTTTACTCGAAAACGCGACATAGCGTATATAATTTTGCTTAGTTACAGAAAAGCGCACGCAATTTACGCTATATTTTACGCTATTTACACAATTTACGCTACATTTTGCGCTATTTACGCTATTTGCGCTATTTCTCACGCTATTTAGAAAATCCTTATTTATAGGCAAAAAATAAAAAATAAAATAATAAAATACAAAAAAAAAAAACATAGGGGCATAAAATTGAGTAATTTCTCCTATGGCGAACTTGAGTGATTATTAGTCCATGTTTTGTATTTCTTTTGAAAAAAATTATTTGAAAAATTGATACAACATAGCCATGATTGACCTTTTCGACTATTAGAATAATGTGATGTTTATGTTTTTTAAGCTTAAAAGTGAAATGTGAAGAACATTTTCTCCAAATGATGAGGAGATGCAAGAATTTGGTGGAATTGTATTAATTATTTTTTGTAGTGAAATTCTCCATAACTTTGATAGAATTGACGTTGACAGCCAAATTCAATTGGATAACACCAATCATTTTAAGATTTTGAGTCTTTACTTTAAACATTAAGACTTTGGTTGTTTGAATAATTAATATTTGAATGTCATTTTTTAGATTCAATGTTCAAGTTAGTTTAAGTTCATTTTAATTATTTATTCCCTTGTATAGGTGCGTAGCAACTTTGTTACGAATCGTGTATCGAGTATCGACTTTTGTATCAAAATCCGGATTAAAAGAACCCTTTTTTGACACGGATTGATGCTTGGAAACAAGCTTTGATTGAGTAACTTCATAAAATACTTGATAAAAAACCGTACAATGTTCCTACCCTAAACTAAATACCTTACAACCTATGAAATGCAAAGAAAACTGTAAAAATAATTGTTCCCGTTGGAAGGTTAGCGGCGCTAAGGGGTTAGCGCCGCTAAGGGTCTCTTACTGGCCGCTAATCATCTTAGCGTGAAGCCTCTGTACCCGCTATCCTCCGACCTTAGCGCCGCTAAGGGTTAGCGGCGCTAACCTCTGTTAAGCTCTGCAGCTTCATTTTAGCTCGACGAGCCCGGTTGTAAGCATTCTTCAGCTGACGGCCCTCAACCGCATCATTCCCGTCTCCTTCAAGATTGTCCTTGTCCTCAAGGAAAAAATCCGAAAATTGAGTTTGCATATCGTGTAAACTTTCCCAAGTCGATTCCTCTTCCGGAAGTTGGTCCCATTCGATCAAGACTTCCCAACGGAAGTGACCAGCTCTTTTTACCCTCCTATAATCCACTGCTCGTATTAGACGTATGATCATAGTGCCTTCGGAGTTCACTGTCGACAGCCTCGGTTGAGCTCCTTGATTTTTCCCCAAGCTTCTTTTTAGTTGAGAAACATGAAGCATCGGATGAATTTGAGCTTCGGCCGGTAGATCAAGTCGATAGGCAACTTCCCCTACGCGTTCCACAATTTGGTATGGGCCATAGAAACGACTTCCCAACTTGAATAGAGTCTCTTGAGAGATTGTGTGCTGGCGATAAGGTCTAAGCTTCAAGTAAACCCAATCGCCCGGTTCGAATCGTTTCTCTCTTCTTCCTTTATCATAGTACTCTTTCATTCGATTGATTGACCCGTACAAGTTTCCTTTGAGCTCCCGAATCATAAGATCTCGTTCCATGAGCTCACGATCCACCTCATCATTCGGTGATTTTCCCATCGGATAACTCACCAGTAGGGGTGCCTTCCGTCCATAAACCAACTCGAAAGGGGTGAATTTGGTTGATGCATGGTATGTTGTATTATACCAAAATTCGGCCCATGGTAGAAATCCTTCCCATCTTCTCGGAAATTCATGAACATAGCATCGGAGATATTGTTCGAGAATGCGATTGGTTACCTCAGTTTGCCCGTCCGTTTGAGGATGATATGCTGAGCTCATAGCCAACTCGGTACCCTGCATTTTGAAAAACTCCTTCCAAAAACTACTCATGAATATTCGATCCCTTTCCGATACAATGGACCGGGGCATCCCATGCAACTTCATCACATACTCAGTAAATAACTTAGCTATGGATTTAGCCGTATACGGATGAGTAATAGGAATGAAATGTGCATTGGTAAGACGGTCCACGACCACCATGATCCCGTTGAACCCATTGGACATTGGAAGTCCTTCGATGAAGTCCATTGTTATGTCCTCCCAGATTCTTTCGGGTATCGGTAAAGGTTGTAAGTGCCCTCCCGATTTTCTGGAATCTGACTTCACCCTTTGGCAAACGTCACACGTTGTTATGAACTCCCGAACGTCATTCTTTGCCCCTGGCCAATAAAAGGTATTGGATAGCCTTGCCCATGTCCCCCAATCTTGGCTTCATGGAAATATTGTACCAGATCATGTCTCAAGTGATCGGTTTCCGGTACATACACCCGACCTTTGTATAGTAACAAGCCGCCATAAACATCATAATCTTGGACCTCCTCCTCTTGAGCTTCCATTTTCCTACGAACCTCATTACAAAAGGCATCTTGAGCATTTGCCTCTCGTAGTTGATCCCATATAGCCCATGTTGGCCCCGAGATGGCTTGAAGTTCCGCCACGTCCGTCCGACGAGATAATGCATCCGCCACTGCATTTTGTCGACCCAGCCTATAACAAATCTCAAAGTCGAACCCCATGAGTTTTGACACAAATTTTTGTTGCTCCGGTGTCACTATTCGTTGCTCCAACAAATGCTTTAGAGGTTGTTGGTCCGTCACAATTCGAAAATGTCGACCCAAAAGATAAGGCCTCCAAACCCGGACCGCTTCTACCACAGCCAGCAACTCTTTCACGTAGACCGACCATCCCACTCGTACACCCTCCCAAGGCTTTACTCATATAAGTAATAGGTCGATCTTCTTGCGTAAGAACGGCTCCAATTCCCACATCACTAGCGTCCGTATGCACTTCAAACATCACCTCAAAGTTAGGCATAGCTAAAACCGGGGTCGTTGACATAGCCCCCTTGAGTTTTTCGAATGCCTCCTCACTACTAGCCGACCATTTGAACCCTCATTTTTTCGTCATCTCCGTCAATGGCTTAGCAATCGATCCAAAGTCCTTGACAAATTTTCGATAATATCCGGTCAGCCCCAAAAACCCCCGAAGTTCCTTCAAATTCTTTGGTTTAGGCCAATCAAGCATCGCCTCAATTTTCTTGGAATCCACTTTAACTCCTTCAAAAGATATGATGTGGCCCAAATATTCCACCGATTCTTGGCCAAAAGAACACTTCGAAGACTTTATCTGAAAATCATTCTCCTTCAAAATATTCAATACCAATTTCAAATGCATCACATGATCATCCCAGTTCTTCGAATACACCAATATATCATCGAAGAACACCAACACAAATTTTCGCAAGTACTCTTGAAATATCGAATTCATAGCAAATTGAAAGGTTGATGGCGCATTACATAAACCGAAAGGCATTACCAAATATTCATAGTGACCTTGATGAGTCCAAAATGTCGTCTTGTGAATGTCCTCTTCTGCCACCCGTATTTGATGGTAACCCGCTCGCAAATCCAATTTGGAAAAATAACGGGATCCCGCCAACTCGTCCAACATGTCATCAATGCTTGGGATTGGGAAACGATCCTTTATGGTAGCCGCATTGAGAGCCCGGTAATCCGTACAAAATCTTCACGTCCCATCCTTTTTCTTGGCGAGAAGTACCGGTGAAGAAAAAGGACTCGTACTATGCCGGATTAATCCGGACTCAAGCATTTCACGAACTTGCTTCTCAATCTCGGTTTTCTGAAAATGGGCATACCTATAAGGATGTACATGTACAGCTTTGGTTTCATCCAACAAGGGAATGTGATGATCGAACTCTCTTCGTGGTGGTAGATTTTTTGGATCAGCTTTCACTTCTTCGAATTGTTGAAGCAACTCGTCAATCTCCTTTTGCTGAAAGTGTTCCTCATCAACACCCTTCAATTTATCGACTCTAATGGCAAAGATTTGACTACCTTGCCTCCACAATTTCTCCAGACTTTGAGCACTCACCTCCTTCGTTCCCTCCTTTCCTCCGGTTGATAATTTAACCATGCCATCACCCCAGCGAAATTTCATTGTTCCCACTCTATAATCCATAGTAACCGGACCCAATCCTTCCAACCATTGAACCCCCAAAACCACGTCCGGACCTACCAAAGGTAGTGCATACAAGTCGGCCTTTAAGGTGACCCCTTGCATTTTTATCGGCACACCCCGGTAAAACTCCGAGAATTTCAATCTCTCACCATTAGCCACCCTCACCGCAAACGGCTCAACCTTTGTGACCTGTAAATTTAACTTATCAGACAATGATGAATTAATGAAATTATGAGACGAACCATTGTCGACTAGCACAATTACACGTCGATCGCGAACCCAAGCTGGCATCTTCATCGTCTTGGGTCCTTGAGTTCCCGCCATTGCATGGACCGATATCTCCGGGTCCTCCTCGTGAAGATCGATTACACTTTTCACTTCATCCCCCACTACTTCATCTTCTTCGGACTCAACACATTCAATGAAAAACGATCGCCTTTCCTTGCACCGATGACCGGGTGTGAATTTCTCGTCACAATTAAAGCACAAACCTTTCTCTCTCCTTCTTTGCATCTCTTCCCAAGAAAAACGCTTAACCCCCGGTGAAAGGTCTTTTCCATTACCGGTTGATGTATTGGATCCCGTTCTTTGAACATTAGTAGGGAAAGTCATCGGTCGCCTCACTTCCGGTCGATTGGCTCTCCGTAGTGCCGTCAAGTGGTCGTCACGCATCCTAGCGGCCTCCATGGCGGCACGCATGGTTCTTGGTTTGTCCAACCTCACCTCAGCTGCCAATTCGGTTTTCAACCCACCAATGAATGTACCGACAAGTGCTCCCTCCGGCCAATCGCGAACTCGACTTGCAATTCTCTCGAATTCCTTTTGGTATTCCCTTAAACTTCCCGTTTGCTTGATATGTGATAGAGCTTCATTATAGTTGTGATAATCCGACACACCAAAGCGAATAATCATCTCTTTTTCGAAGTTTTTCCAACGAATCCGCTTATCCTCTTTTTTGTATACCCTCGAAAGCCATTGCCACCACACATTTGCTTCTCCGTCAAGATAATAAGCGGCATATTTCACTCTTTCCGACATGGGTATCTCATTAATCTCAAAGTATTGAAAAGCACGATTTAACCATGAATCAGGATCCGTACCATTAAATGTCAGGAGTGTTAACTTAGGCCTTTCGACCCTTTGCCTTCCACGATGATTTGATCCCCTTGACGAACATCTTCATCCTCTGGAAATTCATTCCGGTTTTCGTGATCCTCCTCAGATTCGGCTGACCCTTCGGAAGATGATTCCGAATGGTTACCCCTCTTAGCTCGTCGTCCAACGGTTTGGAGCATCATCCTCTCGAGTCTTGCCATCGTTTGATTCGTAGACTGAATTTCTTCGCTCATTGCACGCATGCTCTCCTCCATATGATCCATCCTCTCTCGATTAGTTGCCATGATACACGATTAGTAACTCTCAATGAAAGCACCAATGTTACAAATTGTGTATCGAGTATCGACTTTTGTATCAAAATCCGGATTAAAGAACCCTTTTTTGACACGGATTGATGCTTGGAAACAAGCTTTGATTGAGTAACTTCATAAAATACTTGATAAACAACCGTACAATGTTCCTACCCTAAACTAAATATCTTACAACCTATGAAATGCAAAGAAAACTGTAAAAATAACTGTTCCCGCTGGAAGGTTAGCGGCGCTAAGGGGTTAGCGCCGCTAAGGGTCTCTTACTGGCCGCTAATCATCTTAGCGTGAAGCCTCTGTACCCGCTATCCTCCGACCTTAGCGCCGCTAAGGGTTAGCGGCGCTAACCTCTGTTAAGCTGCTATTTTTCTGCAGCTTCATTTTAGGTGGACGAGCCCGGTTCAGCTGACGGCCCTCATCCGAGCATCAAACTTTTAGAACACTCCAAAACCCTCAAAATTACTATCACAAATCGTGTCAGCTCCAAACTGATTTTCTCTCGAAATCTTCCGTACTGCTTCCTTTATCCAATTTTCTGCGCTAATGGAGGAATCGAGGCTGTCGCCATCCAGTCCGATTCGCATCTTCTCCAATTTCGCTCCCCTCAGCAACTGTGATTCTAATTCGACTTCTTCTCCTTCGAAGAGGAAAAAGCCTCTTAGCTTGTGGCCGGGGATGTACCATTCGCCGGTGACGATCGCACTGTGGGAGACGAGGTCCAATATCTTCGAGAGGCTTCTCGATCCCCCGCTCGATGCGCCGCCGCAGACCGAGTTGCTGACGAAGACCCCGTCACAGAGTAGAATGACCATTCTGTATAATTTCTCTACTGATTTCATACTGAGAGAGCAGTATAGGGATCCTTGGAATGAGGTCAGGATTGGGAAATTGCTCGAAGATCTCGATGCCCTTGCCGGCACCATTTCAGTCAAGGTATGTATGGATATAATGTATAATTTTCGTTTTCCAAATATTTGTTTTGTGGGCAATGTATTTTGTTTGGATATGATAGTGTATTTTCTTTCCATGTTCATATTTCTCGTGTCGTTGCCCTCCATGGTTGTTTATGTGCGT
Organism: Striga hermonthica; assembly: GCA_902706635.1. Lineage (NCBI taxonomy): Eukaryota > Viridiplantae > Streptophyta > Magnoliopsida > Lamiales > Orobanchaceae > Striga > Striga hermonthica. The sequence goes on from CACSLK010000214.1 coordinate 8,060,393, forward strand.
GATTTGCAATTGGAATTTGACTAGAGATTCTAAATTATTAAATATTTCCTGTTGTTGGAAGTAGTATATTTTTAGCTTAATCAGATTGGGAGTATCTTGACTAGATATGATAAGGACTTTAAAGATTGTAGCCATGGAACTTTTCTGACTTGCAGTTGACCTAGAAAATGGACCAACTTTAAGCTTGATAATATGGACTAAGAAATTTATGGAGTGATCGTGATAACAGGCGTTAGGGTGATTAAAACGTAAAAGTATTTCAACTTGCTGTCAATTGAAGATCTTTTGGGAGTAAGGCTCCCGAGAAAATGCTTAATTTTAACTTTTGTTCAAATGGAGCATGTAACATTAGCACAGGATAATTTTGATTTTGAGTTGTCCTATTAAGATAACATTGTCGTATACATATGCTTTTTTTCTTCTTTTATAATTTTTTGTTTTTTTGTCCTTTTTTATTAGCACTGTTCAGATGATGATAGCACAACAAGGCCTCTGTATCTGGTTACTGCTTCTGTTGACAAAATGGTGCTGAAAAAGCCCATCAATGTTGATGTTGATCTGCATGTATCTGGTGCTGTTACTTGGGTTGGCTACTCTTCTATAGAAATCCAGCTCGACGTGACTCAGTCTGGTACTGGTAGGTCTCTCTCTGTGGACCAATGCATCAATTGCCTGATGCTACTTGGATTTTATCGTTTAGCTTCACCCGGATTGGAGTAATAGCTTTCATGTATATTTCAACATGAATTACATACGCATGTTTGCACCACCAGATAAAACCTTGTTACAATAGTTTTGAGGGAGTTGGCTGTGTCTATTTGAAAGATCCTATAAGCTTATACATACCCTGTAAAATGCCTTTGCATATTATAAAATTTCGATTCTTGTTTCAAGAACGAGTTGTTGAAGTGTTTGGATAACAGAAGATACTAAGATAATTGATGACAGAAGGTGTTGGTAATTACAATTTTGTTATTGAAATATCCGAAATATAAAAGGAGGCTGTTGAAATAAGATTTTATTTTACTTTTTATTTGAAATTTGAAAGTTGATTTTGGTAGCTTACAGGGTGCTTTTAAGAAGTTTACCAAACAATATTGAAAAGCGTATTAGTTCTGAAACTTCTAGTGAGGTACTTTTACAGAATTTATAAACTCAGCTATTCATACTTAAAGCGCTCCAATTTGTATGGTTCAAACTTCCATTTTGAATTTCCATTACTCATTAACATCTGGTTTGATCTCTTGACATTCATGTAGAATTTCTATTCCTCTACATAAGTGTCTTCATTAATCACCATCAATGCTTTTATCTCATAATCTTTAGCTTTCACATTGAAGATGATTACAACTAATTAGAATGTGATAAATCAAAATGCTTCCTTGCTGAAGCTATTTATATCGTTAACCAAAACAAGAGCTTTCCTGTCCACAGATACAGATGAAGCTATGGATTCAGTTGCCCTAACAGCCACCTTCATTTTTGTGGCTCGTGACTATAAGACTGGCAAAGCTGCTCAGGTAAATCGGCTAACTCCAAAAACGGAACGGGAGAAATTGCTATATGAAGCAGCAGAAGCCAGGAATAAGTTGAGGAAAAGTAAGATTAGAGGCGACAAGAAGGAGTTCCAGAGCGGAGAAGAGGTGAACAGGCTAGAACCATTGCTGGCAGAGGGTCGAATTTTGTGTGACATGCCTGCTTTGGCAGATACAGACAGCATTCTCTTAAGAGACACAGGTCTCGAGAACTCACTGATTTGCCAACCTCAGCAGAGGAACATTCATGGACGGATATTTGGAGGGTTTCTGATGCACAGGGCATTTGAGCTGGCTTTCTCAACGACTTATGCCTTCGCTGGGATGATGCCGTCTTTTTTGGAAGTTGATCATGTCGATTTTCTGAGACCAGTGAGTTCTTTTTTACCGAATGCCATTTTCTTTTCAGTCTTGTGTTCTGTACTCTTTGTTTTGTTTGTTGCCGCAGTAAATCTACAATGAATCGATTTGATAAACTTGAATTTTCAAGTCTATTCATCTATACAGTACTCTTCTTTCAAATACATGCAGCTTTTTTTTAATGAAAGCGCAAAGCAATTGGAAAAAACTTCTTCAATTTTCTATTCATCTATTTGTTTTCATTCGCCTACAGATTAACGTGGTGCATTTTGTCAAGTTTTGTTATATCATTTTGTGTGATGATGTTATAAACCTGGCCATGAAGTTGATAATTTAGCTTATCATTGTGATGGTGATACATGCAGGTGGATGTTGGAGATTTCTTGCGACTCAAGTCATGTGTATTGTATACAGAAAGCGAGAATTCAGATCGGCCTCTGATCAATGTGGAAGTTGTTGCACATGTTACAAGGCCTGAACTTAGGTCAAGTGAGGTACGATCTAGCCGATGAGCTTCACTTGATGCTAACTCTTTCTTAATTATCATGTTACTATATTTAGACATACATAGGTGTTTATCTTCTTCATGAAAAAAAAAAAAAAAAACACTATTTTGTATTTATTTGAACTCCAACATGCTTAAGAGAGCCAAAGCTTGTTTAGGATATGGACAACTGATTATCATTTATTGGCTTCATTCAATTACTACCTATGGAACAATTAGCATGTACGTAATTGATAAAAGTTGAAAAAAGATTGAGTTAGCTTATTAATTGAGGTGACACACACACACAAAAGTTGATACCACACTTGAGAATGATGGTTAAAAGCTCGTTAGAGCTCATTAGCTAACTACACCTCAGCACATCATTTAAGTTTCTTAAACATAAAGTTCAGCTCTAACCCAACTACTCACTTAGTAAAAAGAACGAAATATATTTCAAAGTATCATTACTTGAGTTCGAATCGTGTTCAACTTAACTAAGGCTTTGTTCAAGTTTGACTCGGTTGATAACGAAACCAAGTTTAAACGCATTTCTTGAAGATCAATTAAAACTCAAGCAAGCTTGAACTGTGCATGCTTGGCTAGGGATGATTCATTTGCATTCCGGCTACTTTAATAAACCATTTATCAAATATATTTCAAAGTATCATTACTTGAGTTCGAATCGTGTTCAACTTAACTAAGGCTTTGTTCAAGTTTGACTCGGTTGATAACGAAACCAAGTTTAAACGCATTTCTTGAAGATCAATTAAAACTCAAGCAAGCTTGAACTGTGCATGCTTGGCTAGGGATGATTCATTTGCATTCCGGCTACTTTAATAAACCATTTATCAAGATCCAAATTTGTAACTGGCATAGAAGTAATAGTTGATGTTCACAATATTATCCCTACAGGGACTCCACCATGGGGTTCAGTTTTATTTTTTCGCTGCTTAAATGCCTATGATTTTATCCGTAAAAGATGATGTTTTTTACTTTCTCTCTTCATAGATGGTCCTCCATTTATCACCTTTTAAGGCACACTACATCTTTTTTCATCATCTTTTGCACTGAGTTTTTAACACACATATGAGCCAGCTTTGAAGTTAATCGGTCGTTTATTTCCATTTACTAGCTCAAGTAAAGAATGTAAAATGCCTAAAACCTGCAATAAAGATAAGTTGTTGACGTGTGTTGCAGGTGTCAAATAAGTTTTACTTCACATTCACTGTTCGACCTGAGGCAAAAGCAATGAATAATGGGCATAGGATCAGGAAGGTGGTCCCTGCAACCGAGGAAGAAGCACGTAGAATTATTGAGCGCATGGATGCCGATTCTTTGTAGTCATTTCACCACATCAACGAATGAAAAGAATGTTTTCATGCGACGTTACATAAAACAAGAATATGAGTGTGACATATATGTATGAATGACAGTATTTTTAAGAAATTCTTGTATCTGAACCGAATGGGAACTTGTCTTATGAAGTCCATCTCCCGGTTCTGGCTTCTGATTTGTATTCTAAATGATACGCAATTGCATTGATGTTGTAGAGGTGAGTTAGTTCTTATTCTATTTAAGGTTTTAAATACAAAAATTACTCCTGAAGTTCGACAAGATCACAGAATGTACCAATTAATGTTTGTATGCAAATAAAAAGTTTTAAGGAATCACTTTCCATATTTGATCTTATACATAACTAAGCCAAGTAACTACGTTATACTACTTCGTTCAATGTCAATACCATGATGAAGTTTACTTAATAATCCAGATGAATGGCAAGGAACAATAAATCAACACACATAAATATTAGTTAAAATAAACCTTATTTCCAACTACTCTTATCATGATCAACAAATTTTACATAGCAACCAACTAATGTAGTAAACCTCTGAAGCTCAATAATAATACTGGAAGATATAGATAGAGGGAAAGTAGCCTGGTTGAGAATTGGTTGCATGCTTAATATTTAAAATTACATCTCTAAAACAAAAAATGCTCTACACGAAAAATACAAGAATATCACACCCATCCCTGTGAGTTGAGTTTTTATTGCCTTGAAACACTTTTCTTGACATATACCTTTAAAACCTAAAGGTTACAAAACCTCTTACTTTCATTTACATTTTTAATAAATACAAAATTGTTACAACTGAACCTATAAAGTTGGGTTAACTGGCACAGGAAATTTATGGGCAGAACTAACCATCGTTTGTTCGTTTATCATCCCAACTTCTCTACACACCCGATCCAAAATCGCCACAAAGTCCCTGACCACCATGAAGATCCTGAAAGGATGAGCCTCTTCCCTGGCTGAGTCCCCATGGAAATACTCGGTTATCTCCTTCACCAAAGATAGAGCAACACTTTCCTGGGCTTGGATCCTTATAATTTCCTCCTCAGCCCTTCTCATGAACCCGTTCATAGATTTGGAGAACTCATTACCTCCCACTAAACCATCATTTAACCTCACGACCTCTTTTATATTACCGATACCTTTTGAGAGCTTCAAAACATCCCCACAGAGCACCTCAGCATCCATTGTGGCAGCTTTCTTCACGTTTGATAGCTCAGAACTTAATTTAGAAACAACTTGGAGGCCGAGCTTTCTGCATTTGGCCTCGTCGTTGGTGTTTTCTGTTGTGTTGCTGTTTGTGAGACGAGAACCTTCAGCTCGGATGATCTCCTGAACCACAAAGTGAAGGAGCGTTGTTTTCCCATCAGCTCCCTTGACGTCAGCAAGCTTTAGGAGGGTGTCAAGCTTGAAGGCGTGGGCATCCCCTCTGTTTGTGCCCACATTCATGCGGTTCCCAGTCTTCAGCACAGCTTCTAGAAGCTTCAGGAACATCCGGCTCGACCTTAGTTCTTCGCAAGCTCCCTGCAAGCAAAATTGATCTTCCTGATTGGCATCGTCGGAAGTCTAAAACAATTTTTTTTTTCTTTGCCCCAGAATACTGTTAGCTTTTTATTTTGACGAGTAGATATGGTTCAAACTCCAGTGGCCTAACTTTCAGTATTAAGGCTCTATGAAACACGACTTAGCCTATACTTAACACATTCACGGTCAGACAGGGAAGATGCTGTATTTGGTTGGTCTGATAGAGTTTATAAGCCTCGAGAACTGAAGACTTCTTTTGGTAGAGTGAAAAGAAAATGTTGACTCGATTATGGTCTGATGATGATAGCTCTGATACGCTATATAAGTCACAATTTGTTTGATTTTGTTGTTACTTAAAGTTTATGGTCTCGAGTAACATGTTATAAGAATCATCTAAAATGCTGGTATTTGTATGAAAATAGTACCTCCAGTGTTGCAAACGACTTTTTGAGGTAGTCAGCCTCGGATTCAAAATTCGTCACATATAGCATTGCTTCTACCCTTTTGAACGCGTAAGGTATATCGAGAACTGCCTTTAAAAATCTTTCAGCGGCCCCAAGCTTGGTCGGCGAAACATCTTCATATTCTTTCAGCTTTCTCTCTTCTTCCTTAGTTGGTGCCATCTTCAATAAACTCTCAAGAAGCTCAGGACCCAGAGTTTCTGTATTGCCTGAGTCAGGAGTACAACAAGATAAGGACTAAGTGTTGAGCAAACAATTAAAAAGGCAACAGGGAAGTGAAATAAAATCACAACATTGTGACACATTGTTTTACCGACATCTTCAATTCAATGAACCAGTTTCTCAAAGGGATACTGGGATAAGAGTGACTACATGGATTTTGTTACAACTACAGCATATATATCTGGCACTTGAAATTATATATGCCAATGAAATTATATATGACAAAAGGTATAATGCTTCAAAAATATGCTACACGTGTTCAACACTGAAGTGATGGAATGCATGCCTAATCAAAGTCATTACTCTGGTTGGGAAAACAAATAAGCCAGCAAACTAGTCATATGAAGTGATCATTGAAAGACAAACTTCAAACTTTCCACCATGAGGTGAAGAAAAACCCAGAAAAGATCAACAAGAAAGAGTGAAATAAAGCAAAAGAATCACTTTGTGCTACGTAGAAATGCACACCTTTATAAAGCAATGTCTCAAAATTTTGTGCATCTCAACAAATACAAGAACATCCATACATAGTTATGTTTGATTTTTTATGTTGCACAATACTGAACATGTAGTTAGATAGCTAAAACCAACCAAAAACACACCAAATGGCAATTACAGAAAGCTATAGATCTTCAATTTCCAGATTCTATACCTTCTAAGAGGCCTTCGCAAACTTCCTCTACGGTGACATTGAGCGCCTTCAACAGAATCGCAATATTCTGTGCCTTCTTGGTGTCAAGAACCCTATTACCATCGTCTCGACCAGTAGAGGTAAGAACCTGCCACTTATTTACTTCTTTCGGGGTCAAATTCGAGGTATTTGCGACAAATAGCGTCTCGATCATCTCCTCATTCAATCTGCACAGCAATCAACGAACAACACATAACAATCTAGACCAACAAACACAAAAAACCATGCAAGCCAATCATGAATGGGCCGTATCCATGTAATTAGTAAGGAAAAAAATATCCTACTTGAAAGAGCTGGATTTGAGCTGGTCCCACACCATCTCCCTATCGGAGCTCGCCCTCACTTTATCCCAATGCAATGGCTTCAGTTTCGGTTTTGGAGTGGTCCCGTCATGTTCGCTGTTAACTAGAGAAACTTCTTTCCCATCCTTCTTGACACTCTCCAAACCAACTGAGGGCAGCCCGAGAGCAGAAATCGATGAGGAACTCTCTAGAGCTATTGGTCTCAAGGGCGTTACCAGTGCAGGCGGCTCGGAAAATAACTTTTTCCCAGGCGGTGGGCATGGTGGCGGAGGTGGTGGTATCGGTGGCCATGTTGGAATAGCCGGGACAC
>CACSLK010000214.1:8067685-8094619 GCA_902706635.1 Striga hermonthica
CTTGGAGGTGATGGAGAGGCAGATTCCTGAGACGTTGGTCCTCGAGGCATTTGCCGATGCAGAGGCACGTTGAGAGTCTGAATCTCAATTAAGTCAGGCGACTTGGGCATCGCGTCTCTGGAGCTCAAACTGTTTGCCGGGGAAAGGCTCAGAGAGACGGACCTCGCCGGAGAGCCTGCGACCAATCCCGAACCCGAAGAGGAGCAAGTTGTGGAGGAATTGGAAGTAGACCGATTGAAATTCTCAATTTCTACTGCGGCAAAAGCTCTTCTAGAAGCTGATCCAGTACCAAGGGAACTTTCCCTGCCATTCACCGAGTCTCTCGGCGAGTAGAACTCTTCGTCTTCATCGCCTCTGCTCGAGGCCACATCCGCGTTATTCCGGTGGTTCCGCCGGAGACTCTGCTGGGTGGTCAGCGGCGGCAAAGGGCGGAGCTCCGGCGAGCCCATTTTCCGAGGATTGGGAGTGTTGCCGCCACTCCCGGCGGCTATGCTGCTTCCATTATACGCAACGCCGCCCACTGCTGCGGCTTGCGAGTTCGCCAAGGTCCCCAGGTACAGGAACTCTGCGCTCGTCTGTGAAGGTCTCTGCAGCTTCGGGAGCTGGTGGTGGAGGTTATTAGGAGCTTGGTGGAATGAAGTGGTAGTGCCGGTATCAGATCTATGGCTCTTGGAGTGGTTAAACGACGGGGACCTTCGGCTTTCCCTGTGGCGTTTGTGGAGGAAGACGGCGAGGGCGACGATGGCGATGGCGGCGATGACGGCGGCGAAGGCGCCTCCAATGAGCTTGGGCGACGCGGATTTGGACTTGGCGCCCTGGGAGGATACGTTGGCGGGGAATGAAGCGAAGGAGACCGGAGGAGGAGGCGAAGGCGGAGGAGGAGGGGTGACGTATGATGGGAAAAACGGCGCGTTGGTAGGGGTAGAAGCGGAAAACGGGGTTTGGGAGGAGGGTGGTGACGGAGGGGATGAATCCTCTGGGAGGTACGGTTGGTGGAGAATGCGGCGGTTCTGGATGGCAGCGGAGGAGGAGAATCGGAGGCCGAAGGATAAGAAGACGATGAGGACGGCGGTGGCGATCGCCGAATAGTAGGTGGGCATTGTTGATACGGCGTTTTCTATGTAAAACAGCTAGCTCACAGTGTATAATTAATTCTCTCTCTATATTCTCTGGTGTGTGTGTGTGTATGTGTGAGAGAGAGAGAGAGAGTAAATGCAGGATTTAGGTGAGAGAAGGAATAAGGATCAATGTGTGTGAATGAATGTAAACTCTACACCCATTTCACGCAGTGCAGTGTGTGTGTGTGTGTGTGAGAGAGAGAGAGAGAGGTCAAAAGGTAAAGAAGAAAAAGAGAGATAAAAAACGGTAGAGTGAGAGTACGGTGAACCGACGGTGGTGCCATTAAATATATTATTTAATTGTGTTTTTTTAAATGGAGAAAAAATAATTAAATAATTAAAATAAGTAAGGCTATTGTTGATAATACGATGGGTAATGGAAGAATATAGTTTCCGGAGTGATATGGGTCCAGCTAAGATTTTGCTGGTGAAGGCCAAATGGTTACCAGTGGAATTTCTTAGAAATGGCTAGGGGGAAGTGAGGGGTAATAAGTGGATTTTGGGGGGCGATAGTGAGAAGAGGGGTTAAGGCTGATGGGGAGTTTAGGGGCTTTAATAAGTTTATATCTAGAATGGGGATGCAGGAGATGCAATTATGGGGGCATAATTTTACATGGGGGAATAACAGGGGAGAAGAGTGGTTCATTGAGGAGAAACTTCGACAAAATTTTTGCATTTTTTGGGTGGCTGGCATCTCACCAAAATGCTAAGGTGGAAAATATTTTTAGAAGTGCTTTAGATCACAGATTGTTATCTCTCAATGATGATTCAGAGGTGATAGGGTTTAAACCAAACGATTTTATTTTGATAAGAGATGGCTTAAGAGAGCAGGTGTTCTCGAAGTTGTTCAAGAGGGATGGGGTAAAGAGCAAACAAGGACTCCTATGTACCAAGTGTATGAGAGAATTAAAGCTGCCAGAGTCTCTTTGCTTAAGTTGAGTGCTTCTCTCAGGAGAAATCAGATTCATGAGAAGCAGGAGCTGACAAAAAAACTGGATGTGATGAGTACAATGGGAAAGGATAGGGACTGGGAAGAGTGGGAGAGGTTGAGGAGAGCTTTGAACAAGATTACAAAGGAGGAGAAGGAGTTTTGGGCGCAGAAGGCTAGAATTCAGTGGATCAAAGAAGGTGATTCGAATACTAAGTACTTCCATGTTGTTACAATGCAAAGGAGGAGGTTGAATACTATTGCAACTATGGTGGATGAGGACAATAATGTGTGGAGCACAAAGGAGGAAATCCAGAATTATATTTGCAGCTATTAGGAAAACCTCTTTAGCTCTGAAGGGTCCAAGGGAGAAGCATATATCTTGCACCTGATTCCTGAAGCTATTACTGCAGACATGAACACAAATCTTGTTTCCCCTGTCACAAATGAGAAGATAAAATCTGCATTGTTCATCCTGGATCCTGGCAAAGCTCCTTGGCAAGATGGTATGAGTCCTCTTTTCTTTCAGAAATTCTGGGATGTATAGAGACTTTTGTCTTGCAGTGGGTAGTTTCTTTGAGTCTGGCAGACTGCGTAGTAGTTGGAACCATACTATAATTTCTCTAATTCCCAAATGTTAAAATCCTTCTACTTTAAAGCAGTGTAGACCTATTAGTTTATGTGGGGTGGCTTATAGAGTCACAGCTAAGATTTTGGCTGTTAGGATGAAACCTTGCGTTTTTATGTGTGTGAGTGATAACCAGGCTGCCTTTATTCCTGGAAGGCAACTAATGGACAATGTGGTGATTGCTCAGGAGGTTGTTCATTTTTTGAATAGGCATAGGTCTGGGAAAAGAGGTTTTATGTTGGTTAAGCTAGATATGGAAAAAGCTTATGATAGGATTGAGTGGGTTTGTGTGAGGAAGGTTATGTTGAGGATGGGTTCTAATTCTAAATTTGTGGATTGGGTGTGGGCCTGCATTTCCTGTACTTCTTTTTATTTTAATCTCAGTGGGGAGTTGAGAGGGTATGTTAATGCTACTAGAGGTCTCAGGTAGGGGGATCCTATGTCCCCCTACCTCTTCATTTTGATCTCTGAGGACTTCTCTAGGCTGGTTTATAAGGAGGTTAGACATGGTATGTTTAAAGGATTCAAAATTGCTAAACAGAGCCCCCATGTATCCACTTGATGTTTGTGTTGGGGTATACAGTAAACCAAACTTTTATGTGAGCTTTTGGATTGTATTTATTCGATTTCCCATTTGATTGAAATAAATGTTTTCACATTGTTGCATTCTTTATGATTGCTTGAATGCTAAATGTCCAATTATCTTATATTGTAGACAATGTGGTGTGTTAGTAGTCACACAGAAGATTACAATGTCGGTCCCTTATAAGATATAAATGGTTTTCACAACTGAGATAGTTATGGACATGACTATCGGTTTAGGTTGTAGTATAAACTGGATATAGCTTGTCTTGGCTATTGGTTTATACTAGTGCGCTGCGTCGCATTGAATGGATCACAGTTGAGATGTGTTCTTCTGTTCTGACTATCATGAAGAACCTAGGTCTCGGTGACTCTACTAATTCTTAACCCTAACTGTGATACTTAGATACGTGGGATATTTGTTTGTTACTTTCATTTACCATGGGTGAGAACCAAGTATTGGTTCAATATGCTCCATATCTTGGGTAATGACATTATCTGCATTATATCTATTTATTGGCATTAGGGCACCGTGTCCTAGACATCCAAGTTGATGACGTCCCCTTAAGGAACTCATAAGGATTATTGTATAAACCCTGCATGTGGATTTAATCCGTACGATAATAAGGTTGAGTGGTACCACTTGAGGAATAAAAGATATTAATCAATTAAAGCAGTCAGAAGCTTTAATAATTAATGGACATGCGATATCTTAAACACGGGGAATTATATCGAGTCTAATAGAAGCCCTGATTCATTTTGGAATAGGACGGGAGATTAATTCTCTAGTGGAATGAATTAATATTTACGGGCCAAATTGTGTTTTGGGCTGAACATAAGAATTTGGTCCTATAGGGAGCCCAAACTCTATACCTTCTAAGAGATCCCTAGTCTGGCCCAAGGACTCTATAAAAGGAGGGATAAGCACACGTTCTAGAACCCTAAGAAAAATGATCACGTCTTCAGCCACCACAGGAAATGTGGAAGAGGAGGAAAACGTGAGGGGTTCAGAGAAGAACGAAAGGCAATCCGCTCCCTGACACCGCTTAAAGAATCGCCGTCCATCCGACATCCAAGCGTAGTCGGGACACAGACTAGAAGGTCGCTCAGATCGAATCAAACCTCCATTTCAAGATAATTCTATGTTCTTCCTTTAGGAGCATGCCTAGGGTTATTAGAAATCATGTATATACGTGTTTGGTATCCGATATCGATCCGAGAGAAAGACCGCCTCGTCGGCGTGTTCCAGCAATTGGTATCAAAGCCGCGGTTTCGTGGATTATCGGCTCTGCCTGGAACATGTAGTTGATTTCATTTATTCGTTTACTCATTTTCAGTCATGTTCATGGTATGGATGATTGTTTATCTCGTTTATGCTTCTGGATGTTGTCTATCGCAACCCTTGTGTATTGTTGTAATCGTTTTTCCCAGTAGATAATAAGTGTGGGTAGTATAGGTAATTTTGTAGACTGTAGTAGGGCTGTTTTTGTTCGATTTTTGCTGTAATTTTGTGTTCAAAGTCGAACTTGATGAAGATGATCAGCCTGTGGCGGGGTCAAATTCTATCGTCTAGATGAAGTTTTCGGCCTTTTTCCGTCGGTGGATGCCGATATTGCGTGAATGGCCCGATTAACGCGAGATGCCGATTCGAGTGTTCATCCACGACCTTGTTGAATCATGTAATAGTTTTGATAGGCTATTAGTTGTTTTTAAGGGGTTGCGATAGATGTGTTTTAATTTTCGCATTTTCTTATCGCTTGTGGATGTCAATTTAATTTTTGCTAGAGCATGTTTATTTGATTATGTGTCTAGCTGATTTAAATCGATTTTCTGGCATGTTAGAAATCATGTGAATAGGTGTTAAAAATTCTTAGAAAGTTGTTATTGCTTTTGCTTTGAATTTTAGGAGCATGCTAGGATTTATGTGATTTACGTGTTAGGAGCATGATAAGAATTTTATTATTTCTGTTGCATGCTGATAAAAACCTTCAAGTAAAAATGACTAAGTGAGTTTAATATGAATTTTAATTAATTCATTTTTTCCTCCACAATTGGTGTTTAAGTAAGGTGTTTGTCCCTCGTGGGACCCTGGGAGTCTCCCCCTAACGGATGTGGCATTCACGAGATTACTAGATAAGACTTCTATTCAAATGACTTAATCTTTAGGTGAAGTGAGTGGCATACGCGTGACCTATGGGGTCTCCTCCCTAGCGGATAGTGTCATTCATGAGCTCACCGGTAAAGATTATTTCGAGATAACCGTAGAAAATTATTTACAAGTGATGTGTCTTCCCCATCGGTAAGTTCATCAATCGTGGATGATTGTTCTTGGGGTTAAATTGTGGTCATCACTTAGATGTGAATTTTAATATAACTCCCCAACGGAGTCCCTGTTTTGATTCACATGGCCAGTGTGAAAATTTCGACTATTAATTTCATTCGCCTTAAGGACAGGTTGGCGTGCAATTGAGATTAATGACTGGATGTTTGCTTAATTGATATATGTGTAAACGTCCACCCAACGTAGCTTGCATGTGTGTTCGTTAAGTTGTCGGAGGTTGTATTAAATAATGGTTTTTTGAAGGTTTCCATATTTTATGCTTCAAATTTATGTGAATTATTGCTTACGTGTTCGCAATTATTTATTTCAGTTATTCAACATGTCATTCAATCCGCTTATGGTCATTCTCAATCAAAACAAGCTTACTGGTCCAAATTATTTGGACTGGAAGAGGAATCTGGATATTGTCCTTGTTGCTGATGAGTACAAGTTTGTGCTCACCAGTCATGCTCCTGCTCCTGCTCCTTTGAGCGCCCAATCTACTGAAGAGGAAATGGAGGCTCATCGGAAGTGGCATAAGGCTGATGAGATGGCTCGTTGCTACATCTTGGCATCTATGTCAAATGTTTTGCAACATTAGCATCACACCATGCCTACTGCTGCTGACATGATGTTGAGCCTCAAGGAACTCTTTGGTGAGCAAAATAGGGCTGCTCGATTTGAGCCTATGAGGAAGATTATGTCTTCTGTCATGCCAGAAGGAGCTTCTGTGCAAGAGCATGTTCTCAAGACGATGGAATATTCAGTGAGATAGATGTTCTCGGAGGAAATATCGATGGCGATGCCAAGATCGATATCATCCTGCACTCGCTCCCGAAGTCCTATGAGAACTTCCGCCTGAATGAAATCATGAATAAGAAGGGCTATACTTTATCTGAGCTTCTTACAGACTTGGTTGCAGCAGAGGGTCTTATGGGAAAGGGACCACATGCTCATGTTTCTGTAGAGGCTGAACCTTCTTTGTCGAAAGGCAGGAAGAAGAAGATAAAGCAAGTGCAGAAAATGAGTAGTGGAACCAGTGGGAGCAGTGGGAATGGTGGGAGCAAAGCGGCGCCTTCTGGTGGTGTGGTGAAGCCGAAAGGCAAGTGCTTCAAGTACAACAAGACAGGACATTGGAAGACAGATTGTCCCCTCAAGGACGTTCCTGGTACGTCTCTTGCTTTAGTTGTCGAAACATGTTTTGCGGCTTGTTCTACCAGTTCTTGGGTAGTGGATACATGAGCCAATGATCATGTTTGTTATACTTTGCAGGGGTTTCTGCAAAGAAGGCAACTCAGTGAGGGCGAGATTACCATCGCTTGGGCAACGCTGCACGAGTGGCGGTGGTTGCAGTGGAAGATGTGCACTTATCATTTTCTGATTCTGTTTTAGTATTAAAGAACGTTTTGTACGTGCCGAGTTTTTAGAAGAATTTAATTTCAGTTTCGAAGTTGTTTTTGGATGGATATTCAGTTATCTTTAATGACAATGTTGTTATTATAATAAATAACTCTTTTATTTGTTCTGACATGTTGGTTTACAATCTTTACACGATTACTTGTGCATATCATACTGTGACTGAGGCTCATGCATTTTCATCACTAACAAGAGAAAGGAACCTTCTCAGTCGAATCAGACATATCTTTGGCACCTAAGTTTGAGTCATGTCAATCTAAGGAGGATCGAAAGGCTGGTAGGTAATGGCTTCTTGGACACTCTCCAAGTTGAACCATTTCCAGTCTGCGAATCCTGTTTGGAAGACAAGATGACTTCTAGGCCCTTTAAGGCCAAGGGGAATAGGTCCAATGATGTGTTGGAATTGATTCACTCTAATTTCTGTGGGCCTATGTCTATTCAAGCTAGAGGTGGTTTTGAGTATTTCGTTACTTTTATTGACGATTACTCAAGATATGGGTAAATTTACATGATGCACCGCAAGTCTGAATGCTTTGACAAGTTCAGAGAATTCAAGGCAGAAGCGGAGAACCGTCAAAGGAAGAGTATCAAGTCACTGCGATCTGATCGTGGTAGCGAATACCTTAGCAATGAATTGAGGCAATACTTATTGGCGAATGGGATTACATCCCAACTAACTGTGTCTGGTACTCCCCAACAGAATGGCGTAACAGAGATAAGGAATAGGACTCTGTTGGAAATGGTGAGATCAATGATGAGCTATGCTTCATTACCTACCTCGTTTTGGGGATATGCCTTGAAAACGGCGGCGTACCTTCTAAATCAGTTCCGAAAACTCCAATAGAATTGTGGTCCAGGCGCAAGCCCAGTTTAAACCACTTTCAGATTTAGGGCTGCCCAGCACATGTGTTGGATAAGAAAGCTGATAAATTGGCACCTAGAACAGAAGTACGGCTGTTTGTAGGTTACCCAAAGAGAACGAGAGGTGGTTACTTTTATAGTCCTAAAGATCAGAGGGTAGTGGTTATCACCAAGGCCCGAGTTTTAGAGGAAGACTATATGAGTGAGCATAAGTCCAAGAGTGAGATTATTCTCAAAGAGTTGAGGGCAAACAATGGCATACCGAGTGTGCAAGAGGATATACCACAAGAGATGCACAACATGTTGTCTCTGATGTATTTACACCTGAATTGCCTTGTCGTAGTGGGAGGGTTGTTCGTCAACCCGATCGTTTCATGTTTGTGGGAGAGTCTTCGGACTTGATCCGAAGTGAAGAGCATGATAGTGATCCCTGGACCTACAATGAGGCAATCCAAGACGTAGATGCAGATTCTTGGCAGAAATCTATGGATTCTGAGATTGAATCTATAGATGCTATGGAGGTATACGACCTTAGGGACCTTCCTGAAGGCAAGAAAGCCATTGGGTGCGAATGGGTCTATAGGCGTAAGAGAGGATCTGACGGGATGGCTATTTTCTTCAAAGCACGGCTAGTTGCGAAGGGTTTTACTCAGAAAGAAGGAATCGATTATGATGAGACCTTCTCACTGGTAGCCATGCTTAAGTCGTTCCGGATTCTCTTATCCAGAGCAAGTCACATGGACTATAAGGTTTGGCAAATGGATGTCAAGACATCTTTCCTTAACGGAAACTTGGATGAAGGCATACATATGCAGCAACCCGAGGGTTATGTTAAGAAAGGCCAAGAGCATCGAGTATGGAAGCTAAAGAAGTCTCTTTATGGACTAAAACAAGCTTCTAGGTCTTGGAATATTCGTTTTGACAAGGTGATCAAGTCCTATTGATTTGATCAATGTCAAGGTGAAAGTTGTGTATACAAAATGAGCAACGGAAACGTAGTGGTATTCTTAGTACTATACGTAGATGATATTCTTCTCATCGACAACGATGTCAAGATTTTGTCAGACGTCAAGGTATGACTTTCAGAACAGTTTCAAATGAAGGACTTGTGTGAGGCATCGTACATTCTTGGAATCTAGGTCATTCGTGACAGGAAGAAGGGAATGTTGTGTTATCTCAAGTTGCTTACCTTGATACTGTGATTGCTGGTTTCAGCATGCAGAACTCTAAGAAAGGGTTGCTATCTTTTCCTCATGGAGTTCTTCTATCTAAGGATATGTGTCCGAAGACACAAAAGAAGATAGAGGAAATGGCTAAGGTTCCTTATGCTTCAGCTGCAAGAAGCCTTATGTATGCCATGTTGTGCACGAGGCCTGATATTGGCTATGCAGTTGGCATGGTAGCGAGATATCAGTCTAACCTGGTCAAGGACAATGGACTACGGTAATGCATATTCTCAAGTATCTGAAAAGAACTCGGGATTATATGTATTTTTACCAGTCAGACGGTCTAACTCCTTTGGGTTAAACAGATTCTGATTTCCAAGCTGATCGAGATAAGAGACTTATGTGTTTATGATGGGAGGTGGAATGATCTCATGGAGGAGTGTGAAGCAGAAATGCATCGCAGATTCTACCATGGAAGCCGAATACGTTGCTGCTTCAGAAGCAACAAAAGAGGTTGTTTGTCTCAGGAGCTTCTTACTGGACTTAGGGGTATCTTTGAGTGTGCCTAAATGTATCACAATTTATTGTGACAACGCTGGTGCAGTCGCAAACTCGAGAGAACCCCGAGCACATAAGGCCAGCAAACACATCGAGAGAAAGTACTACTTTATACGAGAGATCGTGTAACAAGGAGATGTAGTTGTGACGAAGATAGCATCGTTGGATAACCTAGCTGATCCTTTCACGAAGACTCTGACTGTCAATGTCTTCGAGAAACACGTAGAGGGTCTTGGTTTACGACGTGTGGCAGCTAGACTTTGAGTATAAGTGGGAGAATTGTTATGACATATGTTTATATACTAAAATTTCAGATTTAGTATAAGTGGGAGATTTTTGGGGTATACAGTAGAGCAAACTTTTATGTGAGCTTTTGGATTGTATTTATTCGATTTACTATTTGACTGAAATAAATGTTTTCACATTGTTGCATTCTTTATGATTGCTTGAATGCTAAATGTCAAATTATCTTATATTGTAGACAATGTGGTGTGTGAGTAGTCACACAGAAGATTACATTGTCGGTCCCTTATAAGATATAAATGGTATTCACAACTGAGATAGTTATGGACATGACTATCGATTTAGGTTGTAGTATAAACTGGATAAAGCTTGTCTTGGCTATTGGTTTATACTAGTGCGCTGCGTCGCATTGAATGGATCACAGTTGAGACGTGTTCTTCTATTCTGACTATCATGAAGAACCTAGGTCTCGGTGACTCTACTAATTCTTAATCCTAACTGTGACACTTAGATATGTGGGATATTTGTTTGTTACTTTCATTTACCATGGGTAAGAACCAAGTATTGGTTAAATATGCTCTGTATCTTAGGTAACGACATTATCTGCATTATATCTATTTATTTGCATTAGGGCACCGTGTCCTGGACATCCAGGTTGATGACGTCCCCTTAAGGAACTCATAAGGATTATTGTATAAACCCTGCAGGTGGATTTAATCCGTACGATAATAAGGTTGAGTGTTACTACTTGAAGAATAAAAGATATTAATTAATTAAAGCAGTCAGAAGCTTTAATAATTAATGGACGTGCGATATCTTAAACACGGGGAATTATATCGAGTATAATAGAAGTCCTGATTTATTTCGGTATAGGACGAGAGTGCAATATTAATTCTCTAGTGGAATGAATTAATATTTACGGGCCAAATTGTGTTATGGGCTGAACATAAGAATTTGGGCCTATAGGGAGCCCAAACCCTATACCTTTTAAGAGATCCCTAGTCTAGCCCAAGGACTCTATAAAAGGAGGGATAAGCACACGTTCTAGAACCCTAAGAAAACTGATCACGTCTTTAGCCACCACAGAAAATGTGGAAGAGGAGGAAAACGTGAGGGGTTCATAGAAGAACGAAAGGCAATTCGCTCCTTGATACCGCTTGGAGGATCGTCGTCCATCCAACATCCAAGCGTAGTCGGGACACAGACTAGAAGGTCGCTCAGATCGAATCAATCCTCCATTTCAAGATAATTCTCTGTTTGTCCTTTAGGAGCATTCATAGGGTTATTCGAAATCATGTATGTAAGTGTTTGGTATCGGATATCGATCCAGGGGAAGGACCTCCTCGTCGGCGTGTTCTAGCAATTGGTATCAGAGTCGTGGTTTCGTGGATTATCGGCTCTGCTTGGAACATGTACTTGATTTCATTTATTCATTTATTCGTTTACAGTAATGTTCATGGTATGGATTATTGTTTATCTCGTTTATGCTTCTGGACGGTGTCTACTGCAGCCCTTGTGTATTGTTGTAATCGTTTTTCCCACCAGATAATAAGTGTGGGTAGTATAGGCGATTTTGTACTGTAGTTGGGCTGTTTTTGTTCGATTTTTGCTGTAATTTTGTGTTCAAAGTCGAACGTGATGTAGATGATCAGCCTGTGGCGGGGTCAAATTCTATCGTCTAGATGAAGTTTTCGGCCCTTTTCCTCGGTGGATGCCGATTTTGCGTGAATGGCCTGATTAACACGAGATGTCGATTCGAGTGTTCATCCACGACCTTGCTGAATCATGTAATAGCTTTGATAGGCTATTAGTGGCTGGTTTTTAAGGGGCTGCGATAGATGTGTTTTAATTTTCGCATTTTTTTATCACTTGTGGATGCCGATTTAATTTTCGCTAGAGCATGTTTATTTGATTATGTGTCTAGCTGATTTATATCGATTTACTTGGCTCAGGAGCTTCTTACTGGACTTATGGGTATCTTCGTGTGTGCCTAAGTGTATCACAATATATTGTGACAACGCTGGTGCAGTCGCAAACTCGAGAGAACCCCGAGCACATAAGGCCAGTAAACACATCGAGAGAAAGTACCACCTTATACGAGAGATCGTGAAACAAGGAGATTTAGTTGTGACAAAGATAACATCATTGGATAATCTAGCTGATCCTTTCAAGAAGAATCTGACTGTCAATGTCTTCGAGAAACACGTAGAGGGTCTTGGTTTACGATGTGTGGCAGCTAGACTTTGAGTATAAGTGGGAGAATTGTTATGACATGTGCTTATATACTAAAAGTTTAGCTTTAGTATAAGTGGGAGATTTTTGGGGTATACAGTAAAGCAAACTATTATGTGAGCTTTTGGATTGTATTTATTCGATTTCCCATTTGACTGAAATAAATGTTTTCACATTGTTGCATTTTTTATGATTGCTTGAATGCTAAATGTCCAATTATCTTATATTGTAGACAATGTGTTGTGTTAGTAGTCACACAAAAGATTACATTGTTGGTCCCTTATAAGATATAAATGATATTCACAATTGAGATAGTTATGGACATGACTATCGGTTTAGGTCGTAGTATAAACTGGATATAGCTAGTCTTGGCTATTGGTTTATACTAGTGAGCTGCGTCGCATTGAATGGATCACAGTTGAGACGTGTTCTTCTGTTCTGACTATCATGAAGAACCTAGGTCTCGGTGACTCTACTAATTCTTAACCCTAACTGTGATACTTAAATATGTGGAATATTTGTTTGTTACTTTCATTTACCATGGGTGAGAACCAAGTAGTGGTTCAATATGCTCCGTATCTTGGGTAACGACATTATCTGCATTATATCTATTTATTGGCATTAGGGCACTGTGTCCTGGACATCCAGGTTGATGACGTCCCCTTAAGGAACTCATAAAGATTATCGTATAAACCCTGCAGGTGGATTTAATCCGTACGATAATAAGGTTGAGTGGTACTACTTGAGGAATAAAAGATATTAATTAGTTAAAGCAGTCAAAAGCTTTAATAAATAATGGACGTGCGATATCTTAAACACGGGGAATTATATCGAGTCTAATCGAAGTCCTGATTCATTTCGGGATAGGACGGGAGTGCAATATTAATTCTCTAGTGGAATGAATTAATATTTACGGGCCAAATTGTGTTCTGGGCTGAACATAAGAATTTGGGCCTGTAGGGAGCCCAAACCCTATACCTTCTAAGAGATACCTAGTCTGGCCCAAGGACTCTATAAAAGGAGGGATAAGCACACGTTCTGGAACCCTAAGAAAACTGATCACGTCTTCAGCCACCACAGGAAATGTGGAAGAGGAGGAAAACGTGAGGGGTTCAGAGAAGAACGAAAGGCAATCCGCTCCTTGATACCGCTTGGAGGATCGTCGTCCATCCAACATCCAAGCGTAGTCGGGACACATACTAGAAGGTCGCTCAGATCGAATCAAACCTCTATTTCAAGGTAATTCTCTGTTTGTCCTTTAGGAGCATGCCTAGGGTTATTCGAAATCATGTATGTACGTATTTGGTATCCGATATCGATATGGGGGAAAGACCGCCTCGTCGGCATGTTCCAGCAGTTTGCTGATGATACTTTGGTGTTATGTGATGCTGATGTTATACATGCCCAAACTTTGCTTAAAGTGCTGAAGAAATATCAAGATTTTGCTGGGCAAAAAGTGAATTTTGGGAAATCTTCTATTTTCTTTAGCTGAACTTGCTTGTCTGTGAATCAAAATGGGATTTGTCAGTTGCTAGGAGGGATTCAAGTTCATAGGTCTACTAGATACCTGAGGTTGCCTTTGGGTATTGGTAGATCTCAAAAAGAGTCTTTTGATTTTGTCTTGACTGCTGTGAGAAATAAATTGATCAGTTGGAAGAACCAGTATCTTTCTAATGCTGGGAAAGAGGTTATTCTTAAGGCTGTATTGGGGGCTTTACTTGTGTTCTCTATGTCATGTTTCTGCTACCCAAGAACATTTGTAAGAAGATTGCTAGATTATCAGCTGGGTTCTGGTGGCAAAATGGAGAGCAACAGACTGGGGTGCACTGGAGAGAATGGAGGAGGATAACTATACCAAAAGAGGTGGGTGGACTAGGCTTCACAGATGTTGAGCTATTCAATCAAGAACTCATCCTTAAGTAACTTTGGAGGTTAGTCACTCATCCAAATTTACTGGTTACCAAAGTGTTGAAGGGCAAATACTTTCCAGACTGCTCAGTGTTGCAAGCCAGGAAACCTTATAATGTTTCTTGGCTTTGGAGCAATTGGATGATGGGGAGAGAGGATTTCAAGAAATATTTCAGAGCTGAAGTGAGAAATGGCAGAAGCATAAGGGTTTGGGAAGACCCATGATACCTGGGAAAACTGATGGGTTGCCTGAGAGAAATGAAGTGGGTATGAGAAGGGTGACCTGGGTCAGAGAGCTGTTGGAGGAGAATGGGAGGTCTTGGAATATGATTCTGTTGGAGGAATGCTTTGGCTACTCAGACAGAGAAGCCATTTTGAAAATAAGTTCCTTAAATCCTCAGCAGGGTGACAAGTGGCTTTAGATGTTGGATGGCAAAGGCAAGTTTTCTGTGTCAAGCTCTTACTCTCATCTCGTGTTGAATAAATTGAGGAAATTGGACATAGCAGAAGGGAGCTGCTCTGCTAAAAAAGAATGCAGGTAAGGAGGATGAGGAGTTGGGGTCTTAGAATTAAGCAAAAGCTGAAGCATTTCATCTGAAATGTTATAGTAACACACTACCTGTCAGTTTGAATTTGAAAAAGAGAGGCTTAAGTATTGATCCTAGGTGCCAGAGCTGTGGGGAGGAAAATGAGTCAGTGGAACATGCACTCTTGCACTGTGAGAGGGTACTGAGAATTTGGAAATTAGCACCAGTGGAGTGGGCTACAGTAACAGAGGCAGAATCATTTAAACATTGGTGGTGGAATGTTTGTGCTGTGAAGAGGACTGAAATTGCTGAATCTAGGATTGAACTAACCACATATATTCTATGGTTCTTGTGGAAATCCCAGAATTTGTAGAAGTGTCAAGCAACTAGGATGCTAGAGATGGCAGCTCTGAGGGCAGCTCAAGGAGTGTGGTTGGATTCAAAAATGGCAGGGTTCTGAAAGAGAACTAATGCAGATAATGGAAGTTGCTAGGTCCCTTGGTTCAGTTGTAACCCTCCTTTATTTGTGTTGTTCTGTGTTTTTGGAGTTCTGTTGATTCTATGGAAGTCTGTAATTTATATTGGTGTTTTGTTCAGATTGCCTCTTTTATTGTTTAGCTTTGGTGCTCAGTAGTATCTGCCTTAGCTAATATTTGTGTAGTATTGGGTTGTTATTGTTTTGAGGAGTTTAGATCATGTTGTAGGGTGGTCTCTGTTATTTTCAGTTTGAACTATTTGGGCTATTCAGCCTAACGGTCTGTAATATTTTTGTTGGTTTGAATGAAAGTTCCTATTGTATTGAAAAAAAATGGCCAAATGGTTTGGGCGTAGTTATTTGAATATGCACTCCATGTTCTTTTGATATTTACATATTGGCCTCTGCATTTGCAAGAAAAATATTCGTTTCTATTTGTAGTCTTTACACATTTTACTATTTGCATAAACGGCTCCAGTTATTTGTATACTAGCATTCGAGTTTTAGTGCTGTTAATTTAACGGCATAGCAATTTTAGTTCCAAGATTTTAAAGCTTGCTTGTATACAAATTAATTTACTCACTTTTATTTCAACTCAAAATCTAACTCAACTTTAACCCAACCCCACTACCTTTAATATTATTTATATAATTAAATAATACAAACCAATCATTCTTACACATCACATCAACCTTAATTTACTATTCATCCACTCACATAATTTTAACTACCTATCATTTTCAATCACTTATCTCTTACTTTTACATCAAATTAATTTTAGTCATTTTATTTTAAATATTATTTTAATACATTCTTAAAATTCTACTACAACTAACTATATAAGCTTTTTTAAAATTAACTATGGTTAATCAAAATAATTCAATTTGAACAAATTATTTCATAAAGAATCAATCCAACATTTCGTCTTTTGATCATGTGATTCAATGTTTTATTACAATTTCATTCCTCAAAGGATTGCAATTACAACAAATTATCAAATTCTGAGATACCATTTTAAGTTATGTAAATTAAAATTTTGTTGCAATATCAGTCCATAAATGACTGAAAGTGCAGCAAATATTATATCACGGGACCAAAAGCGAAAAGTTGGAACCTTGGGACTCAAATTGCTATGACGCTAAAACAACAGGATTAGAAATCATTTTGGGCATTTGCATAGATATAAATAAAGTATTATGAGTTATTTGTAGGCATATTATATTAAAATTATAAGTTGTAGAATAATATTATATTTTAACATAAAGTGTTATAAGTTATATTTATGCATATAAGATTAAAATTATAAGTTAGATAATGGTATTATGTTTTAAAAATTGATCATTGGTTAAAATAAAAAAATATATTATTGAATAAACAATCTCTTAATAAGATAAAATATAAAGTATATTTTAGAATAAATTACTTGAATAAAAAGTTATAAAATATAATTTTTTATATTAATGTAACTTTCACATATTATTTAGTGTAAAATATAATTATTAATTTTCATATATCATTTAGTATAAATTTTAATTATTAATTTTAATAATAATTGTTATTATTTGATAAAATATTACTCAATGCATATAAAATATAACGGTTTTTTTTTTTTTGTCTTAGTTTACTCCAAAAAAACAAATGCAATGAAATATTTTATCGATAATGGGATTGGATGAAGTTAGCAATAATAATAATAATAATAATAATAATAATAATAATAATAATAATAATAATAATAATAATAATAATAATAATAATAATGGATTGTAATGGGAAAAAGCGGAAATCAAAAAATAGTTTATTAAAGTTATCTTAATAATTAAATATATATATATAGGGTTGGGTTCACATGAGAATGGTGCTTAGTGAAAGAAATGAGAATACATAATAACCATTGGATCATGTGATCCAACAGCTTAAAAAAATCAATATTATACCTTCATTAAGGGTATTGCAGTAATTACATACACTACCTTCAAATAAATGTGGCCCACTATACATTAAATAACCTGCTACTATACAATAAAGAAAACAATTTATTAATCAATTTCCCACCTACCCATCCCAACTACCTATTTTTCTCTCTTCCAAAATAATTTATCTCTCCCGTCACTCTATCTCAACCACAACCACCTTCATCTATATTTCGTTCGTCACCTCGCCCGCCGCCGCCACCGGCGTCGTCATCCCGCTGTCGCGGGTCAACACGTACATAACTCCATTCACGCCGCCGTCGACGTCTTCAAGTCGTCTGTCACGCCATACGCCATCGTTGTCCTCGCGCCGCCATCGTCCTCCTGCCGCCGCCGTCTGTCACGCCATACGCCGCCGCCGTCGTCAGTAAAAGAAAAAAATTCCAGCGGCCTCCTACCTCGCCTTCTACCTCCGGCGATGGCTCGTAGGCTTCCTCACCTACGAATGAATAAGGAACTGGGGCGGTGCGGCGCGGCGGAAATCCGCCGGCAGATGTCACAACTCACAAAGCTCGCAGAGGTCGCGGCGGCGGGAAGCTCCATGACAAACGGAAATGGCGTTGCACCGACAGACGCCGAAAGTCGGCAACCGGAGAAGGCTGGCCGACGGCGGGTGAGGTGGTGGAGGATGAAGATGAATCAGGAGAGGTGTGATAAAATCTAAAAATGAATTGTAGGATTGGGCATATTTTTGAGAATTAGATTATGTGTAAGGGTCTATTTGCAATTTTAACAATTATAAGTATATTTCAATTTAACATATGTGTCAAATTTGTAATTAATGAAAATTAGTAAAAAAATATTTTTTGTATATTTTATTATGCATATATTTTAAATAATAAATAAATTATTAAATAAAAATAATGTAAAATATTAAAATAAAATAAAAATATTTTTTAATAATGGGTAAATTATATAATAAAAATAATAAATAAAAATATATTTTAATGATATAAGTTAAATCGATGTACAATTACATATATTAAATAATTTTTGCATACACATAATTTATATGTGAATGTAAAAGTTAGTGCACCTTATACATCAGAATATTGCACTTTATAAAATATCACGTCGCACTTTATAAGATGACGCGTTGCACTTTATCAACACACTCCACATTTTAATGTCAACAACTCTCGCTAAAAATATTACGTGATATATATCTAAAAAACAAATCTACATAGCTGCACTTTATATATCAATATGTTGCACCTTACACATAAATACGTTGCACCTTATAAATCAACACGCAACACATACCAAAAATACAATAATTTTGTTCATTGATCAGATAATATTAGTTGGTTAAAGATTTAATCCTTTTATCTAAATAAAATAATTGTTCATGCCAAACTATATGAAAAGTATTACCAATAATTTTTTTTATTTATATTCATAATAAAAAAATAATATCATTAATTATATGTATTGTGAGTGCACATTATGATTATACTGATTGCACATAAACGTCTACCCGATTGCACAAAATCGAACGAAATCCAATGAACATTAATTCAGTGCAACATTTTATATGTTGTTTCGATCATAATTATTATTATTTTATATATCAAGTATTTTTGGTACGGTGTAATTTTTTTATTTAAATAACTAAAATAAAAAACAAACTATATTAAAAATAACATTTTTTTTTTTTTGTATAAAAACATTAAGCTATGACTTTCTATTTAAATATAAAAAATAGTATAGTGCATTTTTTATGTATTTATTGCGTATGTATTAAACTTTTACTATAATATCAATTTTCCTATTTGTCCTCAATTGAAATAAAATAAAAGTTCATAAATTATAATTAAACCCCTAGAATATATCAAATTCTCACACATATAACCCCAAAACTCAAACACACATGGTATAACACTGGTACATCTTGTCAGAAACACATGGATATTGGCCGCCAACGTCGGCCTGATACTTCGCCGCCGATATTCACCGGCAACTTTTCCGGCGAGCGGCTAAGACGGTGGGGAGTTCCACTATATTGAAGTGGCCGACGGCCGCGAAGTTGACGGAAGCGGCATGAGCAGAAGAAGGACGACAATGGCTGAAGCGAGGCGGGCTGGGAGTGACGTCGCGACGTTTCCGGAGTCGGGGTGGTGATGGAGGCGCGCGACATGTCGGACAGTTTTATACGGCGGTAGTGGCAGAATGCTGATGGTGCGCTGAGAATGGCGACGACGAGTTGAAAAAGAGAGCAATGACTGGCTGAAAAGCGGTGACGGGCAGAAACCTGACGGCGAGATGCGAGGTGTCGGAGGTTGTGCAGGTACGGGCGGAGGCAGCTGCGCGATGATACTCGGTGGCCGGAAGGTGGGCGCGAAATAGGTGGCTGTTGGCGGAAGGCGGCGGCGATGTGACGGTCAGCCTGCTGGAGCTGTGTGTGTGTAGTGTGTGTGCGTGTTCACTTGCAGGTGAAAGGAGAGAGGTAGGTTGAGGAGAGAGAATTAGGTGATTATGTGTAATTGTGAGAGAGAGATAGTGGGTTTGGTGGTGGGCCCCTAGTAAATATGCAATGTCTAAGTTGCCCCTAGTTAGTGGTCTATTGGATTTATTTAGCCATGCTCTGTTTACTTAATTACGAGACTGCCATTATATATTTGACTCTAAAAATTAAAATTGACTGGATCATGACCATTGATATGTTGGATCCAATGGCACATATTTATTCTTATTTCTTTCACTATCTACCATTCTCATATGATCCCTTCTCTATATATATATATATATATATATATATATATATATATTATATATATTATATATATATATATATATATATATATATATATAGAGAGAGAGAGAGAGAGAGAGAGAAAAAAAGTATTTCATGTAATATTTTTTTTGTTGGTGTGGTCAGCCGTAATTAATAACACAATTACCTTTATTTTTTAACAATTAGTGTGTAGCCCGTGCGATGCACGAGAAAACATTATTACGATTGTGTTATAAATTAAATATACAAATAAATTAATTAAGATTTACCCATCGCTTTTAAATTAAACTGTGTTGGACATAGTCTGATCGGATGGACCGAGAACCGGTTTATAACCAACCTAGTTAGCTTGAATAAATTATTTGCTATTGAATCCGTGAACACTAGTCGGTTGAACTTGTAGGATCATTACGATTTTCTAAATAAAATTTGCTTTATTTAAAATTATTTTAAATAAAATTACATATTTAAATAAAAATAGTGATTTATAAATTGTTTATCAATTAGTTTAAACATTTGAATTTTTAAATTTTTTAGATATTTAAGTAACATATTTTATTTGAATTTATTACAAAAATACTATATATATATATATATAATAAAGGTACTTTAAAGAAAAATAAAATTGTATGATTTTTATAAATTAAATTGTATGATTATGTTAAAACGTATTTATAAATTAAATTGTATGATTTAAAAAGAAAAATAATAAAACTACTATTTGTGGGTTGCATGAAATGCTGACATATTTTTTGCTACTATTTTTAGTAAATAAGTTCTATCTTTATATAGATATATAAATTTTAATTACTGTTATTTGATTAGTTTATGTAATTAGCAAAAATAACTTAATGGGATTGCTAGTTATTGTCCCAAAATTACAACATGTTGGCCTAAAAAAAAATTAAAATTACTATTTTGCCTCCACATAAAGTTTTACCCCATTATTTCCGCTCCACTTTTATCTTCTTCACCCACTTTTTTTTTTTACCCCACTCCACATTTTCTTAACCAATCTCCTTATTCCTCTTCATAAAAAAATAACCCACTAATCTCTACATTTTTCTTGATTAATCCACATACATAGTAATCTAACACAATTAGGAACACTTGCAAATGAGGTAAATAATGTGTTAATCCATAATTTCTTTTTTTTTTTTTACATTGATTTTCACAAATGATTCTCTTGATTTTTTAGTGCTTGGGTTATTTTAAGACTTAGATCATTAAACCCTATTCATATATGTTGCATTAAATCAAGGTGATGGATTGATTACGACGGTTGTAAGCCTCTGATTAAGCCATACTGTCGTATAACGGTTCAGATGTTATCGAATCGACTTATCTGAAGTCGACTCGCTAGCGGACTTTTGGAATTATCTCCGGTCTGTCAGGGCCCAGGCGTTTCTCTCGGTTAAACCTCCAGATGTCGACTCTCGACTCCCTTCAGAAAGATGGACAGGCGCATCAGGATCTACTAACAATTGAGGACAACCCAGTCGACTCGAGTTGGTATCCCGAGTCGACTTAGGACGTCTCGGGGCTCATAGATCTCCGACGACTCCGATATACTTCAGCATATCATAAGGAAGCTATTCAGGATAAAGAGTAATCTAGATGCTGACTAGGAGATGGACGGAATGCGAACCGACCAGGGTTTTTTGGACATTTCCAGTAAGTCGGCTGGGGAATTTTGGAAACTTCAGGTAAATGTTTTGCTTCTATATAAAGGAGCTGAGGTAACCCCAAAATCCTAACTCTCATTCATTCCATATTCTCCTCCATAGCTGCTGCTCCTTCAGAGCAGCTCTCTTCATCTCTCTCCCTCTCATACTGACTTGAGCGTCGGAGGCTCTACGCCGGAAACCCCTCTGGCGTTGAGTTTTTGCAGGTATTCCCGCGGCCTAGTAGCGGTTTGAAGGCGATTCAGACAGATCTGAGCTCGTTCCCATCGGTTCATTTTGGATCTGATCTTGTCTCCACCAGTTTGCTCCAGATCTGTGAAGAGACCCATCTTTTTGGCGCCGTCTATGGGGAGTTCTTGAAGGAATTAAGAGCTTTCACACCTAGCTCCGATCTGTCTCTAATGGCTGAGAAGGAGTGTTTGCAGAGAAATTTGAATGAGGAGTTTAAGGGGGCTTAGACGGACAGGAGACCGCCTTCTCTCTCTGCTCCTAGACCTCCGGTGATGCAGGTGTTGGGATTGCCGCCGTATGGAGGACTTCCGCCTCCAGGAGTGAGTCTGGGTGGAGAAACGCCCATTGCTCCACACGGAGTGAAGGTGCCGGTGCTGGCCTCAGCAGGAGCAAGTCGAAACCCCAACCCGAGTGAAGGAAGGGAGTCAACGGAGATGCCTCGACGTGAGGGAAAACAGATCCATGAAGAGTCAGAGCATGCACTTGCACGACATCACGTCGAGGAGCAAACGGTGACGATGACGAGAGGAGAAATGCAAAAGGTGATAGCAGAAGCAGTAGCGACTCAATTGAAGCAGGCTCAGGTCGAGCAGCCTAGGGTCGAGCAGCCCAGGATCGAGCAGCCCCGGGTCGAGCCGAATGTCGAGCGCGAGCAGCAGACACAGTCCAATGAGAGGCCGAACAGGAGGGCGGAAGAAGAGGCATCCTCCATCAGGACTGTTAACCCGCAAGCGAGAGACAAGACATTGGAGTAGTTTCTGGCCCAGGTTCGCGATTTACAAGCCTGAGTCGAGGGGCAAAAAGCTGGTGGCTCAAGGGGACATCCATTCTCGCAGCACATCCTCAATGCCGTCCTACCCCAAGGTTTTCGTGACCTGAACATAAGCTACGACGGGTCGACCGATCCATCTCGACACATGAGGAGTTTCAAGAACATGGCGGTGCTCCATCGTTATAATGATCCAGTGCAATGTCGAGCCTTTTTGAAAACCTTGAGAGGCTCTGCCCAGGATTGGTTCCATCAGCTACCTCCGGGGGCCATCAAGGATTTCGATGGATTCAGCTCAAGTTTTCTCAATCAATTTTCAATTCAGACCACAGGAGAAGTCATATCTAACTTTGATGGGCATACAACAGAAAGAAGGTGAATCACAGCGAGATTATGTGGCGAGATACACGCGGGCATGCGTCGAGGTGCCCAGGGCGTCAGAAGAGATAAAGGCGGGAGGTTTGACTCGAGGAAAATTACCAGGCTTGTGTAGGAATTCTTTGGCAAAGCGCCCAGGTAGAACGTTCGATGAAGTACTGGGGAGATGTGCGAAATACATGAATGTCGAGGAAGGAGAAGACGACTTCTTGAAAACGGTTAAAGTAATCAAAACGGACTCTGGGGACGAGAGGAGGGAAAGGAAGAATCCCTCGACTGGGGAGAGAAAGGGGTCCCCACGAACAGAAAGAGAAGGGCGACCTAGGAGTTGGAGGCCTACTCAGTACACCCCTCTGGCAGCTCCCCAAGCCAGGATTCTCGAGGTCATGGTGTTGGGTTCGGTTAGGAACGTCAAACAACATGCACAATATTGAACTTTATCGAAATAAATCCTAACCCAGCGGAATCTATAGTTAGGATATGGACATTTACCTTTTAAAATTTTTGTCGACTCTGAGACGATGTAGAGTACCGTTGGTGAAGTTGGTATGAACACCACAACCTAATGGGCGGATAGGTTGGGCCTTTAGTTGATTCTAATGAACTCGTCAAATGGTCCTCGGTTGAATGGTGCGTAGGTCTCGGTCGTCGGGTGCAGCAGGCGAACGTGCGCGTCGGGCGTGGACAGCGAGCGGGTGCACGAGCATCGTACGTGTCACGGACAACTTGCGTGTGCGCGGGCACTGGCAACGTGCGAGTACTGGTCTCTGGCGTGATGCGCGGGTCGCTGGCGGGACACGTCGGGCGCTGGCGTGCGTGTCGCGGACGTGCGCTGGCAGGACTTCTATGCGGACGCGGATTGAGTGCTGGGTGTCTGGGGTCACGCGTGCGTGCTGGGCAAGACTCATGGACGCGCAAGGTATCGCGCGCGTACTTCTCGCGCACAGCGAACGAACGCGATGCAGGCGGCGGTGCACACGAACTCCTCAGCAACACACGAGCAAGCAGGTGGCAAACGGGCGGTGCGTTGGGACTTCGCGTGAGGACAGGGCGTCGCTTCTCGTCGCTGGGCGTCGTGCGCTGGGCTCAGCGATGCGCGACTACTCGCAGTGGCGCGCGGTTGCGCTCGGCTGGGCTCGGCTGACTTCCGGCGACGATGCAATTTTCCGGCGAACACTCACGGCGGCGGATGGGCGGCGGTGAGATGTGGATGATGTCCGAAATATATATATATATATATTAGAAAGCTCAATTAATTGTACCAAAAAAGCCTTCTAATGGATTACCTAAACACCTATTCCGATTAAACTTGGTGGAGCGTTTAATCGAATCTTCCTAACTCTCGAACGATGCTATTTCTCACGTGTATGTAGATGAGAAAATCGGCCAGCATAACATTGTAGGAGAGGTTGGGACATAGTGTATTTATAGGCTCCATTAGGGACTTTAAGGAGGTGCTAAATATGGGCTTATTCCATTAGGCCTAGGAATCTTAATTCTAATCCAATACTAACTCAATCTAGGAATGAGATCTCCTACTAATCCACCTCTTCTAGAAGACTCCTAAGTCTCCTAACACTAGAGAAGATCCTTGTAGGAATTTCCTTTCCTAATTAAATTAATAATCATGTAATAGAATTAATTCCTAATTTAGGATACCTAATTTTACTCCATTTAATAATATAATGTAGGAAATATATTCCCTACTAATCTCCATCTTCTAGAAGACTCCCAAGTCTCCTAATCCCAAGAGAAGATTCTAGTAGGAATTTTATTCTTCTAATTAATTAATTAATATGGAATAAAATTAATTTCTATTTAAAGGAATTAAATAATAAAACATCCCACTAGAATAATATTATTGCTCTCCCCATTTAGCCACTATTTTACAAATAAAATCGAGCCTCCATGATTAAATAATATTAATCTGATTGATGGATTTACCTCCCTATGTTTAAGATATAACGTCCGTTGATTAATTAAATTAGTGACAAAATAATTAATCAACCTCTTATTCATTTCCGAAATTAGTACCACTCAGCCTTTAACCATTATGTCAGACAATCGTCTACCTGCAGGGTTTAACATAATGTTCCTTTCTGAGCTCATTTCAGGGACGTCATCAATCCAGCGCACTGGAACATAGTGACTGTAAATAATATATAATAGCACATCATATAATTATTCTTACTTACCAAAATACCTCGTATGTCATCCTAACGGAATAGGAATAACTTGGTAAATCAAATAAATAAGAGATAAAAATATATGCCTATTTTATATTATATTACAGCTTAAGAGAACACATCAATCACTGAAGGGCGAGGTTACAACAACGGTCAGTGAGTCTCATAACCTTTGCCTTCCGTGGTCCTGTTCAACACTTAACATAAGTGCCAGTGTAATCCTTCAGTCAAAGACCAACTGAATCGAGAATACACTACAGTCGTTTTCATAGTGGGGTCTCACTGCCAGTCTAGACTGTGAACGAATAGTTTAGTTTTATAAGGAACCGATATGTGATCTTTCTGTTCGAAACTCTTCGAACCACACTACCTCAATTTAAGACATGGAGTATGTATTGCATAAATAAATAAACTGCAAACATATGTCCTTTGACCGAAACATGACTGCCAGATCAAAATGAAATTGATAGAATCTGCAAAACATAGCTTTTACAGCATACCTCTAACAATCTCCCGCTTATGCTTTTATAAGCTCATGGCTAAACAAAATAACCACAATTTCTTTCAATCTAATTCTCAAAGGCTAGTCTCCTATGTTGCCCTACTTGGCAACAACGACTTCTCCTCATTCAACGATTTCTCGTATCGGGTGGTACTCGCGCTCTATGTGTTTACTCGCTTTATGAGTCCGTGGCTTCTTTGAATTTTCTACTGCTCCACTGTTATCACAGAACACTGTGATTGCAGTGGGCAAACTTGGTACCACATCAAGGTCGAGGAGAAAATTCCTGAGCTAGACAGCTTCTTTCGCTGCCTCTGAGGCTGCTACATACTCAGCCTCCATGGTTGAGTCCGCCACGCATTTCTGCTTGACACTCCTCCATTCTATGGCTCCTCCTCCTAAAGTAAACACAAACCCTGAGGTTGACTTGCTTTCGTCCCGATCTGCCTGGAAGTCAGAATTGGTGTAACCCAATGGAAGAAACTCATCTGCCTGGTAAATCAACATGTACTCCTTAGTCCTACGTAGGTACGTGAGTATATGCTTTACCGCAGACCAATGTTCCGGTCCTGGATTACTCTGATATATTGCTATCATGCCCACGGCATAACAAATATCAGGTCGCGTGCACAACATATCATACATGAGGCTTCCTACTGCCGATGCATAAGGAACTGCCTTCATGTCCTCTATCTCTTGAGGCGTCTTCGGGGACATCCTCTTAGATAGAGGTATTCCGTGCCGAAAGGGCAAATCCCCTTTCTTGGAATCCTGCATGTTGAAACGCTTTAGGACAGTGTCTATGTATGTGGATTGGGATAGGCACAACTTTCTCTTCTCTCAGTCGCGAATGACCTTGATTCTTAGAACATGTCCTACTTCTCCCAAATCCTTCATATCAAACTGCTTGGATAGCCATACCTTTACGTCTGATAACATCTTCACACTGTTTCCAATGAGAAGAATATCATCCACGTACAGCACTAGAAACACCACCACATTTCCATCACTTTTGTTGTACACATAGTGCTCATCCGGACATTGGTTAAATCCATACGATTGGACAACCTCGTCTAAATGGATGTTCCAAGACCTCGAAATCTGCTTTAGCCCATAAATGGACCTCTTCAGCTTGCAGACTAGATGCTCTTGGCCCTTTGCAATGAATCCTTTTGGTTGTTGCATATAGATGTACTCGTCCAAATTCCCGTTAAGGAACGCGGTCTTAACATCCCTTTGCCAAATCTCAATATCCATATGAGCGGCCACAACCAAGAGAATCCTGATGGATTTGAGCATGGCTACCGGCGAAAAAGTTTCCTCATAATCGATCCCTTCTTTCTGAGTGTACCCTTTCGCAACAAGCCTAGCTTTGAAGGTCACAAACTTCCCATCTGCTCCTTTCTTTCTCTTATAGACCCACTTGCATCCAATGGCGCGAACGCCACTGGGTGGCTCTACAAGATCCCAGACCTGATTAGTGTCTATTGACTCTAATTCAGATTTCATCGCCT